>JAAEAF010004058.1:0-16143 GCA_011037195.1 Triatoma infestans | reverse complement strand
AATTTATGCGCGAATATCTAAGCCTGCAGCATATGTCGAACGCTATCAACTCCGCGAAATATATAATTCCTCATCACGTGGTATGGAAAACTCAGAAAGACTCGTGTAAAATCAGAGTGGTATTTAACGCATCCGCTAAAGATGTTAACAACATTTCTCTTAACGATTGCCTAATGTCAGGGCCCAAACTTCAACGAGATATTCACTCCATTTTATTATCATTTCGTTTGCATGCCGTGGCGTTGTGCGCCGATATTGAGAAAATGTATCGCCAAATATTGGTGCGTCCGGAGGATCGCGTACACTAACACATTGTTTGTCATACAGGCTCCAACGCGACCATTCAAGAAATGGAGCTCAACACTGTAACATACGGTTTAACTCCTTCTGCCTTTCTGGCTCAGCGTGTTCTCATTCAACTCGCTCATGATGAGGGTGAACGATTTCCTCTTGCCTCTCAGGCGCTCCAGCATTGCACATACGTCGATGATATCATCACCGGTGCCCCTAATATTGATGCCGCACAGACACTTCGCCATCAACTCATTGAATTACTAAATAAAGGTGGATTCACCTTGAAAAAATGGTCATCAAACCACTCAGACCTCTTCAATGAATGGCAGGATGATCCGCATTGTTCTGCGATACGATTTCACGCTGATGATATTTCAATTAAAATTCTGGGAATCCTATGGGACTCATTATCTGACACGTTTCGTTTTTCTGTTTCGCCATTCGAAGGTGAGCTCTCCAAAAGAAATCTGCTTTCATACATTGCTCGTATTTTCGACCCTTTAGGTTTTTTAGCTCCCATTACGTCCACGTTAAAAATTCTGCTGCAACAGTTATGGATCGCAAATCTAGATTGGGAAGACCCGTTACCTATTCACTTAAATTCAACGGCCAATAAGATTCTCGAACAACTACCTCTTGTATCACGATTTAGCATTCCCCGCTACATATCACATTCAAGTCCCTCAATCGTAGACATTGCTGGGTTCTGCGATGCTTCCGCACAGGCCTATGCCGCTGTTTTGTATATTGTATTTCGTGATAACGCCCTCGTTACGCCTACGTTATGGATTGCTAAATCCGTGTAGCTCCATTAAAGCCGCTCACGATTCCTAGACTCGAGTTGCGCTGCTTTACTTTTAACTCGTTTATATGCTTCGCTCGATTTTTCTCTTTTCGCTCGTGCTCCTTCAAGGATACATTTCTTCTCCGACTCGCGTGACGTGCTTCACTGGCTGCACACACCTCCTCACTTGTTAAACACCTTTGTTTCAAACCGAGTAGTTACTATTCGTGAGCTTGCTTCACAAGCCCAGTGGGCTCATGTGCCCACCTCCGACAATCCAGCTGATTTAGCCACCAGAGCTATATTGCCGTGTAACTTCATTAACGATGACAAAATGCGATTTTAGCTTCGTGGCCCTGCTTTCTTAAATTCTGCTGTTGGTGATTGGCCTGCCCCGTTTGACAGTGCCCAACTTAATCTTACTCTCGTGTCACCGCTGAACCGCAGTGTTTAATTTCTGTAAATTCGTCAAACTCTGATTTAACAGACTACATTCAAAACGTTTCTTCATTGGTTAAACTCAGACGTGGTTTCGCCTGGATAACCCGCTTTATTAATAACGCTCGAGCTGCTAAATTTAAAATCTGATTTGTTTCAAGGACCGTTGTCCGCGTCAGAGCTGACTCAGGCTGAGTTAACGTTAGTGCGAATCACTCAGCGTCAGTATTTTCCCCAGCTCACCCGAGACTTGAATTCTAACGCTGCCATCGCCATTCCTTACTCCAAATTGTCACCTTTTTTGGATTCAACCGGTCTCATCAGGGTGGGCGGAAGACTGACCCTCTCTAAGTTGAGTTTTCATTCAAAGCACCCCCTACTGTTGCCAATGTTGGCGCATCTATCTCGACTTATATGTGTTCACTTTCATGTTATGTATTTACACGCGGGCCCTAACACTGTGTTACCCGCTATTCGTTCGCAATTATGGATACTTTCTCTTCGTACTCTTCTTCGTCAATGCATACACAGCTGCATTACGCGTCACCGTTTTAGGGCTCAGACTTATCAACCCTTAATGGCGCCGCTTCCGGCACACCGCGTCGAATTTATACGACCGTTCGCTCATGTTGGAGTGGATTTCGCTGGTCCGTTTTTCACTCGCACCTCAACACTTCGCAATCCGCTTTCGTGGCCATTGGGGCGCATCCTTAACTTCTTCCCTGGACCCGATCGTATCTCCCGCATCGCCTCCATTCGCACCCGTGACGGCGTTGTCACTCGACCGGTGCGCAGTCTCATTCCTCTTCCTATCCAGGGCTGAGTACAACTCACCCCACTATCCCTATCTCCCTGTTTTCCCTGATTCCTTATACCCTATCCTTCCTTGAATTTTCCCATTATGGTACCCTCAGTAAAATCTTAACGATTTTAGGTGGGCGGTATGTTTAATCTCTTGACGCCTTTTTGTCCCCCAATGTATACTTTTTGTAACACATATGTCACTTTCGGCCTTTTTCGTAATTACGATAGCTTCCGATTGTACAGTCTCCGTATTACCTACAATCAGTTAGTTCTGCGTTCGTTCTCTGCTAGTTTTGTACTTATTCTGTTGTACCCTCGCTCGAACGCGCACGGAAGTGCTCTACATTTTCCACGTGCTACCCCGCATATTGAGTGTTTCGTTTTCTCTCTGTTTGTTTGCCGCAAGTATACGAGCGTCTCGTTTCTCACCTCTTTCGTTACACCGCATTTTCACGGGTACACAGTTTTCCATTATTCTCGTTACACCGCATGTTCCCCGCTTGAGTACAGAACATCATACAAAGGAATCTACTTATGCCTACTTGGCCTTCAATCTGCTCGCCTTTTAGACTGGAGGACACCATCTACGTTCACAAAGGTATCTGCGGCCAGGGGAGTGGGGGAGTCGACTCTCTTTTCCTTTTGGGATCCCTTTCCTTGGAACGTTGTTAAGCCAGTGTCCACATCTCACAAGGTAAGCGTTTTATTATTCATACTTATTTGGATTATTATTCTCTGTTTCCCCGCATTAAGAACTACACCTCAAATACAGTCCACTTACCGCATTTGTTTGACAAGATCACACATATACCATTTTGTATTATTTTTTCGCCCTTGGTATATATAATGTTTCGTTTTAGTTATGTCATTTTGTATTATTTGAATCTTAGAAAATGCTGTGTTTTTCTGTGACGTTTAGGCCACTTTTCTCACATATTCACTAAATGCCATGTAATTACATCGTTTGCAAGGTTTATTCAATCTCCATGAGCTATTATTTAGGCTGTAACACCAACTTAAAAGATATGTAAAATTTACCTCAGCCTACTCAATCTTAATATTTCTGTATGTTTAAAATGTTAGGTTAAGTAATTGTATCAAAAAACATTAGTTTGCTATATATAATGATTTAATTTTATTTGCGCCTAAGAAAATGTTGTGTTTTTATTTTCCCCGGCTATTCTTATATAATTACATTCTTTTTTTCATCTCACATTAGCTTGATTATATATATATAGGTTTTTTTTAATATTAAAATGTTGTGTTTTAGTTATGTCAATTAATTTGTATTATTTCTTTAAAATGTTGTGTTTTAGTTATGTCAATTAATTTGTATTATTTCCTCACCACCATTATGTGGTATAGTGATGTTTATAGGGTACGTTTAAGCATTTATATTACACTTTTCTCACATATTCACCAAATGTCATGTAATTACATCAATAGAGGTGTTATTCAATCACCATGAGCTATACACCAACTTAAAAGATATGTAAAATTAACTGTTTATTTTTACCCCCCACCATAATCACCAATGTCTTAAGATGTTATAAATAAACCAATTGTTTTACTTCTAATATATATAACATTTAAACACACATGTTCTATAATTGTATCAATAGAGGTGTTTGTATAAGGCGTCATTTTTTTTTTTAAACATGATGTTAAATAGATTAATATATACGCCGTCCTACCAATTAATATTCTCACATAATTACATTCTTTTTTATGTTTAAGACGTTTTACTTCTAATATATATAACATTTAATCACACATAGAGGTTGCAAGGTGTCATTTTTATTGAAAATGATGTTAATATATGCTGCCCAACCAATAGTTTACTTTGTGTTCTTACTGTAATCACCAACGTCTTAAGATGTTTTAAATAAACCAATTGTTTTACTTCTAATATATATAACATTTAAACACATATTCTATAATTGTATCAATAGAGGTGTTTGTATAAGGTGTCATTTTTTTTTTAAACGATATTAATATATGCCGTCCCCCACCACCAACTAATATTCTCACATAATTACATTCTTTTTTTATGTTTAAGACGCATTTTGCATTATCTTTTCGCCCTGGTACGTCATTTTGTATTATTTGAACCTAGGAAAATGCCGTGTTTTTGGATATGTCAATTTTTCTGTTAACCCACTTTTCTCACATATTCACTAAATGCCATGTAATTACATCATTTGCAAAGTTTATTCAATCGCCATGAGCTATTATTTAGGCTCTAACACCAACTTAAAAGATATGTAAAATTAACTGTTTATTTTTACCCCCCACCATAGTCACCAATGTCTTAAATTGTTTTAAATAAACCAATGGTTTTACTTCTAATATATATATAACATTTGAACACTCATAGGTGCCATTTTTATTGAAAATGATGTTAAATGGATTAATATGCTAATTGTTGTCCAACCAATAGTTTACTTAATATTCTCATATTATTTGAGTTTGAGTTCTTACATTTTTACACATAATCACCAATGTCTTAAGATGTTTCATTTTTCACCTCACATATTTGTCATTATTTATGCCTCAATTGCTATATATAATGATTATTTTGCTGTGGTTTTTTAAAATATACCATTTGTATTATATCAAATTAGTTTGCTATATATAATGAATATTGTGTTTTTAGATATGTCAATTTTTACTTGTTTTACCTTATTGCCATAAAATTACATTCTTTTTTATGTCTTAAGATGTTTTAAATAAACCATTTGTTTTACTTATACCTCAATTAGTTTGCTATATATAATGAATATTGTGTTTTTAGATATGACAATTTTTACTTGTTTTACCTTATTGTCATATAATTACATTCTTTTTTTATTTTTATGTCTTAAGATATTTTAAATAAACCATTTGTTTTACTTATACCTCAATTAGTTTGCTATATATAATGATTTAATTTTATTTGCACTTAAGTAAATGTTGTGTTTGTTCCCCCCCACTATTCTTACATTCTTTTTATGTTTATGATGTTTTCACATACATAATTACCACTAGTTTGTTTGTTTTTGTGTGTCTATGATGATGTGTTTTAATTTATTTGTCTATTCTCATATAATCGCCTTTTTTTTATTAAATTGTTGTTAAATAATGTTAAAATACCTTGTAAACCATTTTGTTTTACTTATACCTCAATTAGTTTGCTTGTTGTTTTGTAACTTATTTATTTATTGTTCTCCTACCCACATTGGTAATAATGTTTATTGTGTTGATATATCAATTACATAATCACCATTTCAATTGTCTATCAATTATTAAATGATATGTTAAAAATGCCCTATAATTGTTGTTAACTAATGTGAAATAATAAAAAAGATATGTTCCCAAGGGTCACATACTTATATATGATAATTTACTACCAAGAACTAAGTGACCGCTTTGGTCTAGTGGTTTGCATCACCGACTTCTAACTCAACAATTAAGGTTCGATCCAGGTTAAACAACTTTTTTATTTCATTTTATTTAATTATTTATAAATTATTTATATTTATAATTTAATTATTTATAATTTAATTTATAATTTATTTATATTTATAATTTAATTATTTATAATTTAATTTATAATTTATTTATATTTATAATTTATTTATATTTATAATTTATTTATATATTTATAATTTAATAGTCATCGATTTGGATGATGTGATGACGCCATCTTTGAATTAGGCTCATTGATTTGGATGAGTTCTTAAATTAAGGTCATCAGATTGGATGATGGCAGCAGCGCTCTTGCAACCCCCAAGACTAGTATCATAGCCCCTTGCATAGAGGTTGCAAGGTGCCATTTTTATTGAAAATGATGTTAAATGGATTAGTATGCTAATTGTTGTCCAACCAATAGTTTACTTAATATTCTCATATTATTTGAGTTTGCGTTCTTACATTTTTACACATAATCACCAATGTCTTAAGATATGACGTCATCTTTGAATTAGGCTCATTGATTTGGATGAGTTCTTAAATTAAGGTCATCAGATTGGATGATGGCAATACTTATATAAGTTTACTATTAAAGCGTTAAAGTTTTCTACTCTTATTGTTTATTGAACTGTTGTGCTTGCACCCATAATCCCACAATTTTTGGGGGCCGATTTTTTGCAGCATTGCGTCCGATGACGTTAGATGGCGAGGAAGCTTTATCTTATATAAGCAGCTGAGCTGACCAAAAAAGAGTTGACACTTGGATGATGGCAGCAGCGCTCTTGCAACCCCCAAGACTAGTATCATAGCCCCTGCGCCAGAACATACTTAACTACCCTACTTATATATATTACAACACTTTAATATGACACCAGAAGTTTGAATAAACTAATTCGAGTCCAGCAGTGCTACCCTTAGAATTTTTCTTCCTATGAACCTCTACAGCTCAGTGTCCGGTGATGGACAGTGTTGTCTGTGTCGTGAGAACACTATCCGGAGGCCGGCAGCCCACTGAGAATTCTCCGGTCGCCAATGACCATCTACTTTCTTAACTTTAAATATAATTAATCTCAATAACATCTAACAAGAAATCCCAATTACGTCTGAGACGTTCAACTTCTTCATACACACTCATTCGCCAATATGTCGTTGCCACACTACTATACTACCTCGGCTAGTGTGGGAGAAGGTTTCAAAATCCCTCACAAAACAAAGATTGTCTTTAAAAAAATGACAAATCTAAATTAAGGTAAGGTCTATAGAAAAATAACCTAGTACTCGTAAAAAACCTATATTTTGGTGTAATTGTAATCCGCAGATAACTTGAAAAGAACATTTTGAAGAAAAAATAATGTTAGCTAAGTTATGTTCATTCTCAATTTAGAAAATGTTTAATCCAGATTTATAAAAATGTTATTTTTGGTATTACAGGGGAAGGAATTTCAGGCGCTTGCTCCTCTTTGTTTGGCTCAGGTATGGGTTGTCTCCTTTAAGACACCGGTAGGGTTAAGAAATAATGCGACTATTTAGACAAATTCCAAATATTCGGTATTAAGAGAATCCATTCCTTCCATAATAACACCAATTACGCATTATAATTAGAGACTGAGAGTGGTGTTTTGCGTTTACATACTAGGGTTAATAGCTGTCATCCGATGACCACGATCGACCCTCTTACAGTATACATTTCATTGTAAAATTAAATAAACATTAATAATTTCTTGTATGTGTACATACACCTACATAAGTAATTTAGAGCAATGGAAAATCTAATGTTCCGATAATCCCTGTTATGATTTCGGTAAACTAGGATTATGAAACATAATACCCACATATTGATCTTTATTATTCAAATTATGAGAGAATAATGCACAGTATTATTCATTGAACAAGTTAGCCAGTTTGAAGAGAATATACTTATTTTTATACTTTTTTTATTAAATGTCTATAATAATATAATTTTCATTGATGAACTATATACGAATTCTTCCAAAAACAGCTTGATTACAAATTAAGAAAACAATAATTGCAATGGCAAGGAGTGTTAAGTAAACTAATAAAGGTATATGTGGTTTTAAATTAATCTTTTTGTTATGAATTCTGTATGGACGAAACTGTATCACTTTCTTCAACTTAAGATTTGCTCTAATCCAGTCAACATAATAAGACACTTGAATTCCTCGCAACTCGTAGTCTTGACGACATATTGTCGATCTCTGAAAAATGTCTGGCGAACGTGCATAACGACTGCAGTTTTGTGGATACTGTATGGACTGCATTGTAAGTATTTCGTGATCGTAGCTCATCAATGGGCAGCCAAAACCGCTGAAGCAGCCACGATAACCCGGATCTTGGGCATGTTTTCTCCACACCTTGGAGTGCCCGAAGTAGCACATTAATTTAGCTATAACTGTTCCATTTGCATCATAATAATCCCCATTTCTGAAAAAAAAAATTAAGAAAATTAATATATATGTATGTATATATATGTGTGTTACCGATATGACTTGAATAATAATAATAATAATAATAATAACAGTGGCAGTGGTAAGAGAGAGAGAGGGAAATGAAAAGAATAATGGCGAATAGTGTGTTTATGAATTTAATGTTCACATGGAAGGCATTCTGATTGGATGGAACATGATTAGTTTCTTCTTCTGAATCTTTGATCTAATTCAGTCTATAAAATATGAAATACTTGAACTTATAGCTACTGGAAATCATCTGGTTTTCCATAATTAGTGATTAATGTTGATATATTTGACAATTATTAAAGTTGATATGTTTCACCAAATACAATGCTGATTGTGTGCGTTTGTATTTTTATCTAAGATTATTTGATAATAAGATGTTTGTTTTAAACTTTGTGAGTGCATGTGATATTTATCTGACTCATCCAATTTTATAACATATTTAATAGCCCATGTGAAAAAAAAAATTAAATAATTTTTTTTTTTAATTTATTTGCATCTTTACAACTATATACAATGGCAAAAGTGTATGTAAAGTATTATAAACAATTGTGTCACTGAGCTAAGCTCAGCGTCACAACTAGGATGACGTATTGGGGAAACCAACCAGCGCTGGAACTCCCTAGGATGAACTTGTGGATTGAGGAGCAAGGAGATCTCGTGGCCAACGACGTCTTAAACGACGTGGAGGATTGTCAGGGTGGAAAGGTGTAGAGAGTGATTGGGCAAGAGAATTTGGGTGAAGCTCTAGGCTTTTATGGAAATTTTGGAATCGGGAGAGGATTAGATCATTAACGAAGGGAATATTAAGGTCATGATGCAGGGTGAGATTGGAGACATAATAGGGTGCGTTAACGATTCGGCAGAGGACTTTAAATTGGAAGGATTGTATGGGTTGTACATTGGAAAGTTTTGCGGAGCCCCACAATTCTGCTTCATATGTCCATATCGGTCTAAGTAGTGTTTTGTAGAGTGTGAGTTTGTTCTGTACCTTCATGGTAGATTTAGGTCCAAGGAGTCCGTTTTCTGCTCAAGAGTCCGTAAAGTCTGTTTAGTTCTTTTCGTTTAAGTCTTGTGTGAGGGTTCCACGTTAGACGACTGTCCAAGTAGAGTCCTAGGTAACGTACCTGTGTAGAAGTGGGTATTTCTGCATTGTTGATAGTTAATGGTTGGCAAGTCTGACTCCGTAATGTAAATGTAACCTGGACACATTTGGCAGGATTGAGTTTTATTCTTCATTTTTTACACCAACTTTCAATGAGCTCAAGGTGTTCTTGTACAATAGTAGAGACATGAGAAGGATCAGGGTGGGAAAATAGTATTGCGGTATCATCAGCATAGGTTGTTATTAGTGTTTGGGGATGGGTAGGAATGTCAGCAATGTATATGGTATAAAAGATTGGTCCTAGTATACTGCCCTGTGGCACACTGGCGCAGGTAATATGTAAATCGGAAACCTCAATGCCGCATCTCACTCTGAAACAGCGGTCCGTAAGATAGGATTGTAGGAGAAGGTAAAATGGAGTGGGAAGAAATTGTTTTAATTTATAGAGTAGTCCAAACTCTGTCGGAAGCCTGAGCCACGTCCAGGAAGACACCCAGGCAATATTTCTTATTCTCCAGAGCGGACGAAATAGTATCGATCACTCTGAAGGACTGTTGAATAGTGGAATGACGGGTGCGGAATCCAAATTGGTGGGTAGGGATGATGTTTTGTAATTCTAGGATAAAAATTAGCCGTTTGAGGAGTATTTTTTCTAGGACTCTGGATAGTATAGGAAGAAGGCTGATAGGTCGGTAAGAAGATACACCACTTGGAGGTTTATGCGGTTTGGGAATAATTGTAATTAAGGAATACTTCCACTGGATGGGAAAGTGGGCTGTACGAAGAATAGAGTTAAAAATAGTAGTGAGGAAAACAATGGCCTTGCTAGGAAGATGGCGAAGTATGTAAGTTGTAATGAGGTCGTGCCCAGGAGCTTTTTTCCGAGGCAGGTGGCCAATAAGGGATTTTATCTCAGAAGGAAGTATGGGTTTAGGCGGAAGATGGAGAGGATAGGGATGTCAAGGTTATCAAGAACATGTTTTGTTTAGGTAGGATCGAGTATATCTGGTGTGGAGTGAAAGTTTGTTCTAAGTAATTGGAAAATATATTAGCTCTTTCCTTGTCGCTTCTAGCCCAGGAGCCATTAGGTGTGTGGATGGGAGAAATAGTATTATGATATTTCAATATTTTTTTAGTGGCAAGCCAGAGGGAGTTATCATCAGTGGATAGGGAAGCAATGTGTTTTTGGTACTGGGAGGCTCGGCACTCGGAAAACTGGGATCGCAAGAGGTTAGTTAGTTGGTTAAAAATTCTCTTATGAGAAGGATAACAAGTGTGCTGTCATCTCCTCCTAGCCGGCGTTAGCGGTTATTAGGTTTCGAACATGTTTAGGGAGAGTTTGGTTAGGTGAAGGGTGGGATTCACGACGATAGGAACAGGATTGTTGGGCTGCATGTTGGATGGAATTAGTGAAGAGTTGCACAGCCTCTTCTATTTCATTGGCGGTTTTTAGGGAAAGGTTCCAAATAAGGGAATCTTGCAATTTATCTTGAAATGTGTCCCAATTAATCGGGCCTTCAATCAAGTAAGGCTTAGGAGATTTCGGAATGGGAATTATGCTAAGGTTGAGGAGCACAGGAGAGTGGTCAGAGGATAATTCATTCAGCGTATTTGTGTTTGAAAAAATGGACCCTACACCAGAAGCGACAAAGAAGTTCACCAGATCTGGAATACGGTTGGGATCGGAAGGCCAATATGTAGGCTAATCAGGAGAGATAAATGAGAAATTGTGTGAGAGGATAAGACCATTATGAAGTTGACGACCCTTCTGCCCCATTGCGGATGCTTGGCACTGAAATCTCCGCCGGCAATAAAACGAGGACCAAGGGATTGGAAAAGGGATCTAAATTGAGGATAATATATAGTAGTGGAAGGGGAACAGTAGACTGCTGTCAAAATTATAGGAAAAGGAAATAATGAGAGACATATTGCTGTGACTTGATAGGAATCTGTTGAGGTGAGGATGTATTCGTGATGAGATAAGGAGTTAGCAGCCAAGATTGCAGAGCCACCTTGAGCTCTCTGTCCACAATGGTTGGTCCTGTATGTCTGGTAGCCAGGTATGTAGAAGTTGTGATTGTCAGTCAAGTGTGTTTCTGTTATTAGTGCGATGTCGATTTTTCTGTCATTCAGTAAGACTTGTAATTCTTGTCGGTGAGCTGATACTCTGTTTGCGTTCCAGAGCAGTATTGTGAGGGGTTTATAGGAAATATTGTTCATCGGGTAAGTGTAGGGAGAAGCTCGGAAACGAGAGTAGTGAGAAGGGAAATTGGAGGGGTAATTAATGATTTGAATTCATTAAGAAAGGATGTTAGGTGGGAGGTGATGTCCAAAGGAGGATTTGGTGAAGAGTATCTAGGAATAGGATAGGGGTTGATTGAGGTAGAAGTAGGCTCTGTTGGGGTGGGAGTCGGCTTGAAAGAGGAAAGAATAGGTTTGATCGTTGGGTGAGGAAGGTTTCTAGTTGTGATGCTGGCAATATGGGCATAACTGCCTGTTTGTCTTCTTTGAAGATATGGAGCAGGTGTAACTGGAGCAGGCTGAGGGATTGGAGTCGGCACCTTCGCTTCCTTCTGGACTTCAGGTACTTGCTTATAGATTAATCGCATTTCTCTTTGCTTCTGTAGCACTTTGTGCGTTGTGCAGCCCTTATAGCTAGCCCGGTGAGCGCCGCACATTGAGCGCAAGTGTCTGGTATATTTAGTGGTTTCGAGCAATCAGCTGATAGGTGTGGACCAGTGCAACGGTCGCACTTAGGAGGATGATTACAGTATGTTCTAATGTGTCTATACTCTTGGCACCTTGCGCATTGAACTATATTCGTTCTTTTCGGGGTTCCTCTACCCTGATTTTGGTGTAGAGAAGATAGTGCAACTTGAAAATCTCCTGGCTGCATTTTGTATTAATGAGGTCTACAAAAAACAATGGCAAAGGAGCCCTAGATATGTGGTGCAACATTGGTGCACCCTGATGACTTCGAAACCTTGGTCTGTGAGTTCCTTTTTGATTTCGTCGGTTGTTGTTGTTTGGTGGACGCCCCTGATTATTACGCGATAGCACTTGCCTTCGTGTAGCTGGTAACAATGGAAGTCCTGATCCTTCCCCTGCAGGTATTTAACCACCTTTCGGTAACTATCGCTGTCGTGAGTGTACAGTAACATGTCGTTCAATCTAGCTCGACAATAGAATTTATCATTTGTCTTTAACAAGAAGTTTTAATTGTTGGCAAAGTTTTAATTGTTGGAAAAATTTTGAATATTTTTTACTGCAATGGGTGGTGGTTTAGGAGTATTTTTTTCCATATTATTTTTATTGGGAGGCGCTGTTACTAGTGGAGTTGTGACGGAAGGTGCGCTCGCATCACCATCTGCTACGTTAGTGCCCTTTTTTTGTTTACTTTTTGGTGAGCTGTTTGCACTAGGTGTCTTGTTGAGTCCCCTCTTTCTTCTTCTTGTAGGTTGAACAAATGCCTCTGAGGCATCAGATTCCACGACAGTGTTTATTGGACTAGGATTCATGTTTATATCGCTATTAGAATACGACATAGTTTGTGAAATGGCGTCAGTAACATCTCGTGTAGTGCCCTAGTTAGGGCAGAACTAAAATGATAATGAAGTGATAGCGACAGGGGAATCCCCCTCGACAGTGCTTCCAATAGTAACTAGTAAATACAAAAGTTCTATTACCTGTAATCAGTACTGTTCATAAACTAAACTATTTACACTATTTACATTAAATAACTATGTAGATGAAAATTGAAAACAAGAAAACAAAACTCGGTGAAACTAAAGAGTATAGCCAAAATGTAAAATAAATTCTTCTGCGTAATAATTAAATGTAAAAAAAGAAACAGAAACAATGGAAATCAGTTAAATACGAGAATAGCAGTACGTGCGCTAGATATGTTCAATCTTAAATAAAATTATAGCACATTAAAAGGTTCGGCTCTTTCCTTGGTCGGCATCTATCATTATAGCAAAGTAGAAGACGGATGTGGGCCACAGCGATATCGGGTTTACACTGCTTTTAGGGCACTGAAGCCGCATTAATGTGGAACATTAATGAAACTCTAGGAAACTCAAACTCTGTATTCGACATTGGGGTATCGCCAAACACTAATGGAACTAATATATTTCTTCCATTATTTAACTCCATTTTCCCAGTTTGTTATCATATGATTCAACAATGATTATTATAACTTTGTACGGTTCTTAAATTAGAGTATTGTACACAATAAACTTCAGTTTGCTGCAGTTAGTGATAAGTGTCCCATCCATTGTTAATCTAAATTGAAAATACATTAAATTTGATCTTAAATTTATGTTTCGCAAAGGTCTCGCTTTTACTTCACTTCACAAAAGGATTATCCTGTGTTATGTTTTTCTTCCGATAGAGCCTGAAATTTATTTTCTTTGCACACAATATTTAATCTACTAGAGGAAGGAGTCGCTTTTCCTTTTAGCTTGCATAGTAAATTTATTTCAAAGCAATTTCGGCAGGTGAATACTGACAAACCGTCAGTTCATTTATCTATATCTCGACCGACGACAGGCAAACAGTAGTGGGGCCTGTAGTACAAGTAGTTACCCTCAGTAAGTAGCCCAAATTGGCGAATGGTTTAAAAAATTGACTTCGTTGACCAAGGTTGCATATTGAAGGCTCAAAGCCCGAGCGGGTAGCACAAATCTGTGCCAGCATACAGGATACCAAGCCAGCAGCAAATATACCACATGTAACAACGTATAAAAAACGAATCCGTTGAGAAACGCTCCAAGGGGTTCCTTAAAGCCGTCTTGCGTGTTAGCTAAATGTAAACCTGGCTAACAGACTCACAAAACTACTCTAAAATAATTTTTTTAGGAAAAGTATTTCAACTAAATGTTTGGAGCAGATTTCGACAAAATCGCTAAAATTGAAAAGAAACCTCTCACGAATGTCGCAATTCAGTTGCTATCTGAACTTCGAACAGTGTACATCGTGTGTGTATTTACCTGTTGCTCAGCAGAATCATCTAATTATAATAGTTAGAGTAAAGTGTATATCCATGATAACACGACTTTGATTAATCAAAATAACAATACGACTAATAAAAAGGATTATCTCACTAGTACGCTTAACCATAAGTATAAAATTAACGACAAGGGGCCCTATGTCGTAAACCTGGAACGTAACCTTGAAAACCTTGGAAAGGTACATAGAATGGCCTTGGGGAAGTGGCTATTCAAATCATCATCAGCACTTAGAGACAATATTACGGATATCGCAGTGAGCGGCAAAAATCGCATAAAAGTAACAACCAAGACCCCATAAACAGCTAACACTCTCTTAACACTAGACATTCTCAAAGAAAGAGAAATTACAGCTTACATAACTAATTTTAGAGTTCAGTGTACTGGAGTCATTAGGGATGTCGATATCGGTTTGGATGAGACAGAAATACTGACGGAACTGATCTCCCCAGTCTCGCCTATAACTGTCTGACCAATCACAAAGAAAATTTATAATGACAATAAAATTATTCATGAAAAAATTCCGGTCTGCTTTCTGACTTTTGACAGCCAGACATTACCTGAATATGTAACTTTATATGTGGCGAGATGCAGAGTTGAACCGTACGTCCCTCCATACGGCAATGCAAAAATTGTCTACGTTTCCGTCACGCAGAAGATCAGTACCGCAGCAAACCTAGATACGATCACTGTTCTGAATCTCATAATATCCGTGATTGCCCAGTCTCTGAGGCTATAATTCCTATTTGTATACATTGTAATGGTGAACACAAATCAACTTTTAAAGGTTGCTCAGTGAAGATCGCCCACATGGCAGGGAAAAAAACAAAATACTAAACAAACCCACATTCTCTGCTATCACTAAAAACAAATTTGAACTACACTCAGATAATGAAAACTTTCCAGAATTACCAGCAATTCAATCAACCCCAATTACTACCATAAGAAAACCTAACAAATCAAAAAATAAATACAAACCGTTACCCAAACCTACTACATCCAAAGAGTATCACGACAGCCTTAAACAAGCCCATGAAATAGAAAATTACGAAACTCAATATGCGAAACTCAATACGCACTCTAGATTCCCCAATTCCTATCTCCTGTTCACTGACGGTTCCAAAGATCCAAATGGAGTTGTCTGTGCCATCTTTGATCCTCAAAATAACTCAAGCGAAGTGTATAGGTTCGCTGACATCGCCTCTGTATATACTGCTGAACTAATCGCCATAAATAAATGCCTTGAACGGGCCATAACTTCAGAGGAAAGTTCAATTTTAATCTCATCCGACAGCAAAAGTGTGCTGCAAAAACTCAAAGAACCAGGAAATTACGCTTCTTGAACAATTTTCAAGACAATCAGTTTAATGAATAACATGCTTAACTCTGGTAAGCTCCTACACTTAGTCTGGGTTAAAGGGCATACTGGATTGTCGGGTAACGAAATGGCCGACTTTTTCGCCAAACAAGGAATCCAACTCTATACTCCCAACATATCCTACTTCCCTCCGATCTTAAAAATTTTGTCAAAAAATCTCTATTAAGAATGGCAAAAGACGTACGTTTCGGCCGGGGATGGCGAAGGACAATTCTACATCACTGTACAGTCATCCATACCAATAAATCCATGGTTTCACAACTACAATGGAAATAGAAATTTGTACAACACCATAAGTAGATTAAGATTCAACCACAACTATTCTCCCCATCAGTTGGCTAAAATAGGAATTACTGCCGAACCGCGTTGCACATGTGTTTTGGAATACTTACTACCTGACGCTAATCACA
>JAAEAF010004057.1:0-20999 GCA_011037195.1 Triatoma infestans | reverse complement strand
AACCGCCGGAAGCTCAAATTTAATATTCCTATTAAATACAACCAACGTAACTGCTGGCACAGAGATTTCAGGTAAAATCCATCTTAATTGTTGTGGGAGTATTATATATATTAATGATATTATTATTTATTGTATATTATTATATTATATATATTTATTATTATTATTATTATTAATGGATATTATATATTACGTTTTTTTTCCATTTTTTTTGCGATTTTCCCTAAAATTTATATATATCGATGTGAGAAGGAGAGAGAATTAGTGAGAATGGTTTTTAAAAGAGAAATAAACTAGATTATTAACTCAACACTGTATAATAAAACGAACTCACAAACTGCAAGTATATAGAAGTCAGAAGCGAGAAATAGAGACAGACTGGCTGAGTGAAAGTTGCTCACTGATTGTAAACTGGTCGGAAACTGTTGTCAAACTCCTCTGAACTGTACCGCTGTCGCTGTATTTATATGAATCGAACTGTCCCACCTAGTCTAGCCTAGGTGGGAAGTAACTAAATTTGATTCATTTAATGTGCTTCTCTGTTCTTCGAATTCTATGAATCTTTGATGATTCCGATCCCATTACACATATCTCGTACTACCTATAAAATAATTATGTAATTTCACTTTTATTTTTAAATATTTAAGCGGGAAAATTGTTTTTTTTTTTTGGAGGGGAGGGTGGTTAATGGAACAAAACAGTAGGGTTTATTTTAGGCGGGCTTAACGTCCAACTACCAAATTAGGTGTCGTGGACGGGGGCGGAAGCACCTACTTTACTATTAACATTTTTTAAACAAATATAAAATTTACCAGTTATACGCTGGACTCGAACTGGGGTCCTCCCACTTACAAGTCCATGCTCATAACCACTACACCATCACCCGCCCCAGTAGGGTTTATAGTTCCTCTAAAGTAACAACTACAGTGCAGTGTATGAGTTAATGACTTACACAACATAAGCATTACACAATAAAAGCATTGATAGAATTCCAGATTTGATGAAAATGGTTAATTGAATGTGCTACTTTACAGAATAGGTTTTATTTATTTATTCATTTTTTTTTAATTTCACGGAAACGCCCACAACGATTTTCTTTAAATTTGAAATCCTTTTCCACAAAAAAAAATTATTTAGAGTTGTGTAACAACGGACTTTTTCTTGTAATATATTTGCACTTTCCCCTTCTAAGTTCTCTCGCTCGCTCTATCTCAGATCTAAATTTTTTTTCTTCAATTCCTCCCTAAATTTAATAAAAATGGGGGTGGGAAAGAAGGTTATACTATTTCATATTTCTTTGTTTTTATTCGCACAGAATTAAAAAAAAATTTGGTGTGAAACACTCACACAACTTTCTTTTACTCCTATTCCCAAAATTATAATTTGACAAATTGACAAATTTGACAAATGTTATAGTTTACCAAATTTAACGAAATTCGTCGAAAACTGGAAAAACTGTACAGTAAAATCCCACTTCCGGTTTAATATTTTCCTAAAAACTCGGAATTTTGCGATCGTGTTTATTTATAATTAATTTTGTTTGGAGGATAGAATTGTACAATCATCACGGACCCACAAATGATAGCAATTTAGAGGAAGCTGTAACCCCACCCCTCCCCTAAAAGTGCCCTTAAATGAATTTTCCCAGAGAAATGTTTTAAATAAACGTTGTAGCTCTTTGTATGTGTAGTTGCTGTACCAAGTTTAAAGAAAATCTCGGAGCCATTTTTGAGAAAATCGCAAAAAAGTAAAAAACAAAAAAAAAATAAGTAAAGTGATACTTTCGGTTGAGGAATTTTGATAGATGACCCACTGTCAGATGCCATAATGATATCTAAACGGAATATCAAGTTTCAACTTTCTACGATTTTTCGTTTTTGAGCTATGCTGTTCACACACACACAGGCCATTTGCTAAAAACCACTTTTTCTGACTCAAGTGACCTCAAAACGGATATTTCCGGTGAAAACTCGATATCGAAAATTTGACACGATTACAATACTTCCTCTTACTAGGAGCAAGTGAAAGTAAAAAAAACAACAACTGAAATGAACTCCCAAAAACTGTTTCTTATACTAATGTTGTTATCATTTCATATTCATGTGCTACGTGAGTTGGTAAGCCTGTTTTACTTCTCTGTAACATCTCTCTAGCTCAATTACCAAATGCAAATTTCACTGGCTGTTCCCCGTTATAGACTGATATACACACAGATACTTAGTTAGCAACGCGTATACCTCCTAATTACTCATTGCTAGCCATACTTGTATATATAATACCTCTAGATATGAACACATATGGAAGACACCTATCTATTAAGGCGATATTAGTAAAATGCAAAATAATAAATTATTTATTCTTTCAGGCTAATTTAGTCCAATTTTTACTTGTTACTTTTTATTTTCTCTTCTATTACTAGAAAAGAGTTAATATTGCGATCGTGTTAAATTAAGTTTTCGATACTGATATTTCCCCGGGAAGTCCATGTTTTGCGGTCCACTAAATACGCAAAAAATGTTTAGCGAATTGTCTGTGTTTGTGAACAAAATATCTAACAAAATAAACGAAAAATTACGTGTAATCATAAGCTTGATATTTCCCATTTACGTAGCTATTACCACCGCATCTGATACGAAATTTTTGCGGTAAGATCCATCCACCGGAAATGCAACTTTACTCGAAAAGAATTTTTTGTTTTTAAATTTTCTTCGATTTTTTCCGAAATGGCTTCAACGATTTTCTTTAAACTTTGTATATTATCTACCCCCATACGTGTGTGATACTTATTAGTTTGTTTTTTTTTAACATTTTTACAAAAAAAAAAATCGGGGGTGAAACGCTCACACAACTTTCTCTTACTCCAGTTCTCAAAATTATAATGACAAAAGTTATAATTAGTGTACCAAATTTAATGAAATTCGTGGACAACTGAAAAACTTCCGGTTTACTAATTCTCTTGAAACTTAGAATTTTGGCCATCTATTTATTTCTAATTAATTTTGTTTAGATGATAGAATTGTATAATCAATTATCATAGCACTTTAGAGAACCACCCCACCCCGAAAAGTGCCCTTAAATGAATTTTCCCAGAGAAATATTTCAAATAAACGTTGTAGCTCTTTGTATGTGTAGTTGCTGTACCAAGTTTAAAGAAAATCTCGGAGCCATTTTTGAGAAAATCGCAAAAAAAACAAGTAAAGTGGTACTTCCGGTTGAGGAATTTTGATAGATGACCCACTGTCAGATGCCATGGTGATATCTAAACGGAATATCAAGTTTCAACTTTCTACGATTTTTCGTTTTTGAGCTATCTGTTCACACACACACACAGGCCATTTGCTAAAAACTACTTCTTCGGACTCAAGGGACCTCAAAACGGATATTTCCGGTGAAAACTCGATATCGAATACAATACTTCCTCTTACTAGAAGTAAGAGAAGGTAGAAAAAGATTTCTAGAGTTTTGTTCTGAGGGGACACAGTAGCGTTAAGCTTTCCTTTAAATTACCACTTCATTAAAATGTATGATTGTGCCACCTATATTAATATATATTAGAAACATTGCTTGAATTCCATGTTTGAAAAACATTGATTTACCGGAAGTTCAATCTACAAAACAGATTTTCGAGTTGTTGTGGAATGTTTTCGAAGACAACTATAACTATTTCCTTTAAACATGGAACACAACCTGCACAGAAATAAATATATCACTTGTGTATCTAACATTTTCCTAGTGAAATTATTTTTTGAGGGTTCCGGACGTATTACGAGTTTGATGGATTATGAGTATGTTCGGTTTTATTATAGTGGTGTATATAACCATCTTATTCTCAGAGTTTTAGTCACCATTTTTACTTTCTCTTACCCTAGTAAGACGAAGTATTGTAAGCGTGTCAAATTTTCGATATCGAGTTTTCACCGGAAATAACCGTTATGAGGTCCCCTGAGTCCAAAAAAGTGATTTTTAGCAAATGGCCTAGGTAGCATAGTTCAAAAACTTAAAACCGCAGAAAGTTCAAACTCGATATTCCGTTCAGGTATCACCTTGGGATCGGACAGTACCTTATCTGTCAAAATTCCTCAACTGGAAGTACCACATTATTAGTTGTTTTTTTTACGTTTTTGCGATTTTTTCAAAAATGGCTCCGACGATTTTCTTTAAACTTGGTATATCAACTACATATACAAAGAGCTACAACTTCTATTTGAAACATTTCTCCGGGAAAATTCATTTAAGGGCACTTCTGAGGGAGGGGAGGGGTTAGGTTTTCATCTAAAGTGCTATTTTAGTTTATTACACAATTCTCCTTCTTAATAATGTTAATTAAAATTAAATATGTTGTTGAAATTCCGAGTTTGAAAAAATCGGATAACCGGAAGTGCGTTTATTTTAACACATTACTAAATGATTTCTTCACTTTTTCGTGATTTTCTTAAAAATTGCTCCAACGATTTTCTTGAAACACAATATATAAACTAAAAATGCAAATATCTACATCTTTTATTTAAAACATTTCTCTGGGAAAATTCATTTAAGGGCACTTTTAGGGGAGGTTATAGCTTCCTCTAAACTACTATCATAGTTGATTGTACAATTCTATCATCCAAAGAAAATTAATTAGAAATAAATAGATGGCCAAAATTCCGAATTTCAAGGAAATTAGTAAACCGAAAGTGCACTTTTGCTGAACAGTTTTTTCAGTTTTCGACGAATTTCATTAAATTTGGTACACAAACTATAAAATTTGTCAATTATAATTTTGAGAACTGGAGTAAGAGAAAGTTGTGTGAGTGTTTCACACGTGATTTTTTTTCTTAAGTTTTTAAGAAAAACTCAGGATTCCAGATATGTTTTTGTCCATGTATATTCTTAGGTATCTCTTACCGTTTACCATGGGAAGAATTTTGTTAAACTAGGTGATAAAGAATCACAATAGTGTGCGGATATCTTGTATGAGAATTTTTCGACGCATAGGTTTATTTTCAATTTGCTACACCATGTTTTGAATACATTCAAGCGGATCACTCGAAGACTTCTGGAGGCTTACGGCAAAATCTTTATACATGGAAAGAAAGACTAGCGTCAGCAAATAAGTACAAAATTGTTTCTGGATTATCGGGAATAACCACATAGATTACAGTAAAAAAAAGGAAAGGACCCTCCTGCAGGGTAATATGAGGAAAGACAGAGCCCTAGTTAATCCAAAGAGCCTGTCCGTCAAATAGAAACGGAGGGTGAGGTAATTAAGTAGGTGGAAGGATATATCTGAACTTCAATAGTAACTCAGGATGCTATAACTTGTTCAAAAGCTTGGGGTGGCCTCGGAAAAGTCCCTGGATGATTGCAAAATCCGTCCGTGTATGAAAACTATTGTGCGAAAATAAGTTAGATTTTCTATTTAACTAGTTTTCTCTGCTTCTACTTTTATTTTTCTTTGGGTTCATTTGTTTTTTTTTTCTTACATATTTTATATAATCTCATCTTTGAATATGTGCTTTTCCTCTTTTTTTTCAATTAAGGATGTAACTGCCGGCCACTAAAAACTTCGAAAAAATAAAGGAAAAGTTAACATAGAGAGGAAAGTGTGTAATAAATAAAATTTAAATATCTTCAACATTCCATTTAGTTCATTTAAAAATTATTTTTGAAAATATGAAAAAAACAAGTTGGGTAAGCTTTCCTCAGATGAAGTGAATCTGTTTATTAATACCAGCTCAATAAGAAATGTTTGAAGTTCTGTTTAAAGTTAGAAAAAATACCATCTCTGGTTCCATCTGTAGTGAGTCACTCTAGTGATGTTTATAAAGTTATATTATTAGATTGATCTATACAAAAGCATGTGGAAAATATTGGATGAAATACTAGCTGCATACTGAGCTATTTATTATTAATTAAAGCATAAACAAACAATCTGGGTTCACTGATTATTTTACATTCCCAGTATTAATAATAGCAATATAATAACAATAATTCATTGTGTATAACGTATTATTCACGGTTCACTAGTACTTATTACTCACGATTCACTGGTATATTAATTAAAGCAAAGATATTCAAGGAGTCTACAGTGAAAACAAGAGAAAGAGAAGGAGTAGCGAAGAATAAAACCAAGCTGGTAGACCACATGAAGTGTTGGCTTCTTGAAGTTTCAAGATACTATAACTTTCTGTAGAAAACTCTCTTGCTTTTATAGTGGTCAAGCCCACCCCTTCTTTGATTCTGCTAGCAATAAGTAGGCAGGACTTAACTTCCAAAGAGTGTAATGTTGAGGCAGTTGTGGTAGGAGGAAATGTTACGCCTCTTGTGGCTTATAAGTGACTTATACGTGGATATCTCCGTACATCTAGGTGGTCAACATCTAGATGGAGGTCTGTATGTCTGCAAGTCTACCACACAGTTGTATAAAAGAAAGTTTAATAGCTTATAATTAGGTAAAGATGTAATTGTTCTTATTTTATTTTATTTTTTCAAACAACATAAATGCAGGAACGTTTATCACAAATTGTTCTATTATACAAAAAATTAGACGTCATTGTGGAATTGATATCTATAGAAGAACATTTTCTGCTACCTGTGAAAAATAGATTCTTTCGTATCATTTTATTGAAAACAGTTTCTTTAAGATATATTAGTAAAAAAAAGTACTTATTCTTAATATTAAAGACGGATTAAAGTGAAAGAAAACTAGAAAAGAATAACATAATCCATCATGTAACTTCTCTAAGACTTTTCTCTGAATTCTGTTATTACACTTTATTCCTTCTTGGTGAATTCAATTCACAGTTTAACCAACAAACGCAACAATATTCAGATTTATAAACAAATAGAAAAAAAAAAATACTTTATTAGCTACAGTTCCAGACTTACTCACCGAAAGCAGAAATACGTTTTGGACATGACGAATATACTGCTCAATATGCACATGTGACTAGAAGAGAAATGAATTCAGTACCTTAAAGATAGAAATAAAATACGCTAAGCAATCTACCACTCCTTAACCAAGCTTGTCTAGCAAGTAATACCAATTTGATAAATCAGACAATTCCTACAAATAATTTTAGCTGCTGATTGATGAATTTAAAAACAGCGAGAAGACATTTCTTCCAATATGGCCGCATTAATTAAAATAAATCTACTTCAATATTTTGGCATTGTGAGCAAACTTCTAATTATCTAAAATTGCGTTGAGAAATAGCGTTTTCTCATTAAAAAATAAAAAGTAAAAAAATCTCACATAACATTCTCTGCAGTTAATAAAATTTTAATAACACATTCTCTTATAACTGGAATTTGTAATCAACGTTTAGTTGCAATAAAAAAAAATATGCATGCCGTATTGTGGTGGGGGTAAAGGTTGTTACTCAGCAAATAGTAGATATGAGTTTACAGACACTAAGTCTAGCAGTCAGTATTTCTATTGGATTACAAAAAAATGAAATCTAATTTCACAGATCCCTAGAATCCCCATAAAAATCAATTATTCCACAAAAATGTTATAAATGAAACTGATAGGTTTATATTATATTCAGAGTGACAGATTTAACATAAATCAACTACCTGTTTTGGAAAGTAGGCCAAATGGAACAAAACATTCCAAATGATTACCCCACGTAAAGAGAATATTATCGGCAAATATGAGTTACTATGACTTAATAGAAGATCTTAATCAATGAAACAAAAGTCAGACTATAATATAAAACTGCTTAAGAAAATAGATGAACGGAAAATAGTTTTTGAAAGAAAAATTTTAAGAAGGCTATATGGGCTTGTAAATGAAAATGGCCATGGAGATCTTGTATAACCGGGAGCTTTATGAAAAGTATATTAAGGGCACTGAAAAAATAAAATTAATTCATGTCAGTAGATTGCGGTGGCCAGGACATGTTCAGAAGTTGCCGAAGAAAATCATGAATTATAAGCCACTGGGAAAAAGAAGAGTGGATCGTCCGTGAGCAAAATGGTTGGACCAGCTTGGCAAGGAAGCAGCAAGGCAGCTTGGTGCGCGGAGTTGGTGATTAAAGGCCATGAATAGACGCGAGTGGGGACAATTTCTAGCGGACCCCAGGGCCCGTTGTAGAGCCAATATGTACCGTACTTAATTCTTTTAAGGATTCCAAAAATGTAATCAATTTTTTTTTTTAAGCTGTAGAAATAAGAGGTTTTGAAACTAACTTTCTTATTTCAAATTGGACCACATATTTTTTTTATTCACTAACTCTTGAAGTAGATTTTATTTCATGAAACATGGTTATTGAACGACAAAATCAGTTGAATAATTCGCTGAGATAATCAAATTTTAATGCCTGCCTTCTGGTTGCTATTATCATACATTGTATTTTGATGATGAAAGTAAATTTAATAGATGGAATTATTAAATAGATGGAATTTCCAAATATGGGCAGATGAAAATTCAGATATTCCATATCGAACCCGGAGTTAGACAATAATTTCCATAATTGTGGTGCGGCCTAATAGGGGGGTCAACATTGTCCGTAGTTTTACGATGAACATTGAACAAAGATAGATATCTCCATTTGTTAAGTGACGTTTCCCAGAACTGCTTGAAAATGTCCGTCTATATAATGATGTCCAGCTCATAATGCAAGGATAGTAAGGCTTAATCTCGATAGACAGCACTTGCTGGGGTAAATGGATTGGCACGCCCGCTTCCCAAAACTTTCGACTTTGGATTATTTCTTTATGGCAACATAAAACCTGCAATCACAATAGAAGATCTTAAAGTAAGAATTTCTCAAGGCTGCGAAAAAATCCGTCCTGATTTTGTAATGATGCGGTCAATGAAAACTGGACAAAAAGAGCGAGATGGGCTTATTTTAAACAACCAATGTTGTATTTAGTTATAGCATTTAGTCCTTATTGACTATAAATTCAAAAACCATGTAGAATTATTACCAGAAGGCACAGAATTTCTATAAAATCCAAATTTAATATCAGCGAATATTCAACAGATTTTTCTCGTCCAATAACAATTTAAAAAAAAAAATCTACTTTAAGAATTCGTTAAAAAAAGTTTGTGGTTCAATTTGAAATAAGAAAGTTGGTTTTAAAATCTCTTATTTCTGCAGCTTAAGAAATATAATTGATCACATATTCGGAATCCTTGAAAAAATTAAGTTTCTTTCTGGCGAACTTTCCAACAAAAATAAGCGGAGCCTGTTAAAACTGTCGTCCTGCATATGCAGCCATCATTTAAAGAAAATCGATGTAGCCTAAATTAAGAAACCTATTCCGCTAAACTAAGAAACCTATTCTGTAAGATTGCATTTCCGATTAACCGATTTTTAATTAACTTACACTTCTAGGAAAGCTTTTAATGTATATTAAAGATAGTAGAACCGTACATTTTACTAAAGTGCCATACTAGTGGAAAGTTTATCCATTACTGCTCCACTGCATCTCTCCGAAAATTAAATTTCTTGGCAAAATTTTACAAACAAAAGTAATAGGCCTTAAATGTATAATTTGGATTGTGATTTTCAAAGAAAAATTGAAAATCACCCATTTTCGCGAAAAACTGAAAAACAAAAATCAATAATGTCGCCCTTTTGATTGACGAAATTTGACCATAAATACCATAAATAATTTTGACCATAAATTGTCAAATGTAGTATTTGTACCGAAATAGAATATCCAATTGGAAATTCCTACGATTTTTCGTGTTTGAGATAATCAGGTCAAACACTCACACACATAAAAACTTTTATTTTATACTTATAGGATCTTCGAAACATGTGTTTCCGGTGAATGCTCAATTTTGAAAATTTGACACCTTCGTAAGACTTCCTCTTAAGAGGAAGAAAATAGTAAGAGGAAAAAGACAGGATACAGAAAGAAAAAAAAGTTTCCTATGAAAACCGCTATGTTGCGATAAGCTTTCCATATAATGTATCATCATTATATTCATATAATTTTCGAATAACATATGTGGATATAAAATCTTGACGCTTAATGTATTATATTATACATATAAATAATACAACCCTTAATTCCTTGAAGTTATCCAATGATATATATAGTTTAACAAACACAACAACTGGAGAATACTTGTGAAAATGAATTTGCAGATCTCATACCAAACACTTTATTAAATTCACCTAAGTTTAACTTTGTTAAAGTTATTCATTAATCTAGTAACTAAAATTGGAACAAGTTAATTACAAATGTTTAATTATGCCCTTTCTATGTAATTTAAACTTTAATTTAAATGTATTATTTCTAATTCCCCTCTTTTTAAACAAAATAGATAATAATTGATATAATTTTTTTAATTCAATTTAGTATTGTTTTATTTATTTGCCTAGTTTTTAGTTGTAGTGATAGGATTGGTCGTATGCACTACTTCGAAATTTGTTACTCGCAAAATATTGGGTTAACTTTAGGGATTATGCTTATTACTCACTAGATTTATCTAGTGAGTTAGAGACACGATATCATTATTACTATTCTTCGTCTGTGGGAAGCGACCATGCCATATGCTACCTAAAGCCCCGATAAAACAACAACAAACCGGGTCTAGAACCAGAATCCAAACCCGGGAGTATCTACAACATTCCTAACAAATCGGACAATAACTCTAAGTGGAAATAGCCTGAACTTTCCCAAAAACATACTGTTCCGAGATCAATGATCTTGAACGTAATTTCATCTGCCATAAGATGGATTGGTGTATAAGATAACCTCTTGTTGACGTCATTCAGGAACGTCTATTTAAGTTGCTTTAACTGTTGATAGTGATGAAGATTATTGAAATTCTTATTTTCTCCTTCTCTTACTTATGAGTGCGAGTAAGTATTGCGATCACGACAAATTTTCGGAATTGAGTTTTCACCGGGAATTCCTACATATTTTGAGATCCCCTGAGTAAGATACAAATATTTTTAATGACTGCTCTGTATATGTGATTATGTGAACAAAATAATTTAAAAACGAAAAACCGCAGGTCAAGCTCAAACCATGATGTTCCGTTTAGGGTGTAAGTAACCACTGACATGAAAGTTTCGGGGAAAATCCATCAACCGGAAGTGCGACTTTACCGAATATTTTTTTTTTCTGTTTTTCGCAAATTTTCTCGAAAACGGTTCCAGCGACTTTTTTTTTTTTTTAAATAGTAAACACTTTTATTTGAAACATTTTTCAAATTGATTTTTTTGGGGGGGTTGTGGTGGAACAGCAACGTTAAATTTTCCTTTAAACTCCCACATTAGTACAGTACATGGTTTTACCATCTATATAATATTGTAAGAATGTAGAAGCATCGCTAGAATTCCAAATTTAAAGAAGATCGATAAACCGGAAGTACGACTTTACTGAATATAAGTTTGAGTTTTTCTGAAATTTTCTCTAAAAACGACTGCAATGATTTCCTTTAATCCTGGAATGCCTTACTGCACAGATATAAAGCTTATCGCTTTTATTTGTAACATTTTTTTCTGTAAAAATTGGCTTTGAAGAGTTTTCAGCTTAATCTGTGACGTTTACATTTCAAAATGAAAATTTGATTTTGTGCAATGTTTTGGTGCTATCCTTTGGAAATTTATCAAGACTGACTTTTAACTCTATTTTGTTAATAAATAAACGGAATAATTTTAAGAAGATTTAAAAACATGTTTATTTTAATTTTTTAATTATAAACCTTCTTCTCTGAGAAGCTCCTTTAACTTACTTTTTACAAAATTACCTTATTGTTTATAAAATTTACAACAGCAATTTAATTACCATGCATTCTTGATTATCAAATTATATTAAGAAAAGAATATTTATTGTAATATAGACATTTTTAATAATAAGCTGGAAAAATTCAGTATGAAATTAATAGCAACGTTTTTTCTGTTCCAATAAATTGATCAAAAAATTATCTGTAACTCCCTCGTACTCACTCAGAGCATGAGACACAAGTTGCTATAATAAAAACGGACATGACTAGCCGGATTGAAAGAATATATATTACCTAATTTGAAACTTATTTAGTAGAGTGGGGATGGTGAAATATGTTCACCACCAATGAGGAATTATTTATAGATTCTGTTGGAAGCATTTAAATATTTGTATGGATATTATTATTTGTTAATCAGTTTTTTAAATTATTTAATTTTATTACTTATACGGTCTATTTTAGTTTATACATAAAATTTATAAAAATATAAAGCTGCTAAACTCATTATTTTGAGAGTAACTTTGTTAAAAACAACGCTCAATGTAGTGTTTTTTGAAATGCTCGACATTCATATGAAAATCACATACATTGTTTCAAGGAGGCGCCTAATTAGACATAGAGGAATGTAGTAGTAAGATCCAACACTCAATTTTTAACATAGTCTTCTTAATCTTTAATTCTTTCGTCAGCCAATTGTGCTTCAGCTAAGGTGACAGTACGTCCCAAATTGCGCGGGGCAGTCCCGAGTCTATAAAACTGTCCAGATTCTGCCGAATTGTACCGAATTTTGACAAGAATATTAATATATATTGTTATTATATAATAAAAGTATCGAATAAAAAATTGACCTAATTGACAATTAATATCGCGAACGCTTTAAATTTTCTTTAAAACACACAACTTAGTCTTCCGACTTACCTCAGCAAAATTATCAAAACGTACTACGATTAGAAGATAACACCTATGTAATCAAATATATCCTAATCTCCTCCAATATTGATATACTGCTTTCGATATTTTACTATTTTTATATTAATTATTATATAATTGATTTGCGCGGACTCATTTATTTTTATGATATATAACATTATTGATTGTTATGATGTGATTTTGCATTTCAACCAAAGATTTATAACAATTATATATAATTTATTAACTTCAGCAAGAACATTTCAGGTCTTAACTTCCTCCCCTGGAAATAAGCAAGTAAAGAAAATCAAATTCCCAAACAGAAATTCGAAAATTACTTTCAATAATTTATAAATAGCCCACGCTCAAGCACATTAGAATAGAATCGGGTAACTTGATTTGTACATTGACAAACTTCTAGCTTGAAATTTAAGTAATTGACTCAAGTTCTACAAGAACTACGAATTCAGCTAGGAGTTTCCATGTCCAATGTCAACAGTCGCTTTAATCAGAACCTGGCAATTAGTGCTTCAAAATGTCTTATCTGCAATTAAAGTTAGAAATTTTCTTTGGCAACATACTTCCAATTAATATCTCCTAGAGCTTCTGACTCACTTCACTAGTTTCTTCACAAAACTTTTCCTTATACTTCTATTTTTGGTCTTATCTAGTCTAATGTTGCCTTGTGATGTTTATTTAGAAATTAGGCATTAAAAACTAGGTATTTGCTCTTAGAGCTGGATTAGAGTCTATTTTTCTGGCATCAGGAGCCCGTTTCAAAGAGGACCGCCCTGAGAGAGATGCCCCACTTAATATATACTATACAAACACATAAACTCGAACCGACACTGATCAATTATACGATTATTTATCATGGAAAGACTAGTCTGACCATTTTGTCATGAAGGTTGCAATTCTTTCTTTTCTAACCCGGGTAGCTATCTAATTTTGTCAACCCTAACTTCATGGTCCGATATCAATATATTTGTTTCAGGATGTGAGGGTGTTGTGAAAATAAAAACTCTTATTACATTAACGCTCACATTATATTAATTTTGTTTCCGCTAACCAAGTATTAGAAGCTAGTGAATAGAAGAGTGTTTGTGAAAAGCAATGCGAAATGGTAGCGTTCACGTTAGCGTTGAATTCTTGACCGTTTAGTAGGCTTGCTTGTTCTAATGATTATTCAGATGATGCTGGTAGCAAACCATACTGACTTATATTGTCCTGCTTGAGAAGCTCTTTGAGAGCTAATTATAGATCTTGACGCTTTTGTTTATACAAAAATCCTAGTTAATTGGATGGAGCTTGGATTTTTTTATTCATTTTGCGGCTCATTTCATTTTTCCTCTTCATATTGATGAGCGTGAGAGAAATGAATAGAAGGGCGATGTATGGCATTCGTTGCCCGTTTGAACGGATATCGTCAACGTTGTTGTGGAGAAATTTTACAACGCTTGTCCCATAACAAGAGGATATTCCTCAAAATGTTACCACGAGATATGACCCAACTTTACTTGAATTTACAATCAAGAACCTGTACTTCATGGAAACTAGATTCCCTGTACTATTTATGAGAATCAGAATGGTTCAGTTACGCCAGCTGTATGTTAAGACTTATCTGTACTTACAGAACAATTGCTGGACTTGAATAAAAAATAAATACTAAGTTATCTGAGTATAAAAAAGAAATGAAGGTTTTTTATTAGGGTTTTAGCGTTCATAAAATATAAAACGACCAACAAATGTGGCACTATAATATAAAAAATATAAAATAAAATAAAAACAAACAGACACACTAGTTTCTCGTAAATATTAGTTTACTCTTTAGTAATGTATGGAGTAAAATGCAGTGAACTTAAAGTGTTTTGTTAGTGAATAAGTTCTCCAGATAGCGTATAAACACCATAAATATAAATTAAATTCTATTCTATCTGTACAAGTTCTCTCTGTGGCAAGTTTCCGAAACATACTAGATAGATGGTTAGTTTTTCTTATTTTCTTATCAACTAAAGTATAAATCAAGGTGTGTATACCATAACACTGAGTGACGTCTTTTTATACTGATTATAAAGTTGTTCTCTAACTCTGTTGCAAAATCCAATTGTAAAAACTTTGCTGAATATATATTATATCAAGCTTTAAAGCTCACAATATATAACAAAAGTATTCTTTTAATTATTTATATGTATTTGACATTGAATTTAAAGTTAAGAAAAGAATAAAAAAACAAAATTCTGTTATGAAACACTCAAACTTTTGACTTTTTCTTTTTACAATTCTTATCTTAGTTATATTACTAATGGGTCACGAAGGCACGGGTGTAATCGAATAAGAAAAAGATCTGACTAGTCAGTATCTTAAGATATCCTTAATCTCCAACTTCCCCAATCATTCCCTTGAGAGTGTTCCCTCCGAGGTATGTAGATCCTATAATTGGCGAAACAGGGGCACTGACTATACTACTCCTATTCAGGAGAGGGAATATACTTCAAGTCCCGCTGTCTTATACCTTTTATATATCTTTTAGCCTGGAGGCATCCCTCCAGTGTTTTCCAATTTTCTATTTCTCCATTGTTTCCCTCTTGCAATATTACTTAGTCAGATGGCCGGGATCATAGGACGCAATAATGTGGGCTCACTTTAACCAGCTCGGCCATTGTCCTCTATACCCTCATGTTCGAGTACCCAGAAGAGCTCCACTTTACTACGTGTGGCCCCTAGCGAGGCTACTAAGTCTATTGTCATAGTTCCCGCGCTTGACAATTTTTTCTTAAAAGTCGGAATTATGACAAAATATGAAGTTCTCTTAATTCCCACCAGGTGGGTGGGATCACACACACTCGTCTTACTATTGTGAAAAGCATAATTAGCTGAGCTTCTCCAGATTTCCCTTAAAATGCATTTTACCCCCCAAAGAAAGGGTTTAAATAAATAATAATAGGTTATAGTATTTTGAAATTACACTTTTAAAGAAAAATAATGAGGTCACCTCCCCCAGAATCCCAACATTCTCAAACAATTTTCAGCTTGAGAACTGGTGTTTACTTTCTCTTACTCCTAGTAAGAGAAGTATTGTAATCGTGTCAAATTTTCGATATCGAGTTTTGAAAGTGGTTTTTAGCAAATAGTATACGAGCATTATATATATATATAATACATATATATAAAAGTTGTAGCTCTTTGTATGTGTAGTTGATATACCAAGTTTGAAGAAAATCGTCTGAGCCATTTCATATATATTTTTTTTTTTTTCAAACCTAGGAGCCTCAACACATGTTTTTACCAGAAAAATACAATTTTACAAAAATCTAAACAATATCTCCTTTTATATTAAATAATAATAATAATAATAATAATAATAATAATAATAATAAATTTTTATTTGTTTCAAACATGTGTTTGGTACAAAGTGAGTTGGTACAAAATAGGTAATACATTATGTTTGGAATTTAAAATAAATAGCTACAATAATATTAAGTAAATACAATAAAATGAAATAAAAAAAACTTTTTCACCAATTATTATCAGCAATTAGAAGTAGAGAGAGAAAGGGGAGAATGAAATAATATAAAAATGAGAAATGAACTGCAAAATAAAATAGAAACCATCTTAGTAAAGATAATGACAATAACAATGACTTGCAATAATAATTATATTAATAAAACATAAAATAATAATTCTTCATAAACTTAAACATGCATTGAAATAAATAAAAAAGGTTTAACCAAATTTCAAAAGTAGAAATTTGTACAAGAAGCAGTCATTGACCTGTAGTATTATGGTGATAGAAACATAAATAATATGAGGTATGAGGATTGGCAAACAATGAAATTATTTTGAAAAAATTAGGCTTACTATTTGGCTTTTAATTTTATACTATTGATGACAAACAGAAATATGTCGTTCACTTTCTCTTTTGTTAATGAATTTAAAAGGTTTTCAATCAATTCAAATGGGCCACAGTTTAGTTTTATATATTTTAATAAAAATTTATTTCTAAATGAAACGAGAGCAGGACATTGAAATAAAAAATGATAAACATCGTCGATTTCTTTATTTGTGCATAGCGGACAATATTTATCTGGAAAAAATTGAACTCTCTCCCCGCGCACCAAAATTCTAGGAAATTTTTTTGAAATCAGCCGCAATTGAACTACTACCCGTAATTTTTCTATATTACAGTCAAAGTTAAAATAGCTTGGCTGACACCCTAGAGGACTTATCAGTCTATAGTGAGAATTGAAAGAGGAATTTATAACTGTCTCAATGTCCAAACAAATTAGGTGGTTTTTAAATGCTTCCAAAATTCATCTTTGTAATATATAATCATGGAGAGCTTCGGATTAACTGCCAGGTGATCATAACTAATAATTTTCAAAAAATTATTTAGGTGGGTAAACCAATTAGACGGGCAATTGATACTGTTTTTATGCAAATGAACTAAGCGGTCGTAACATAATCGGGGAATTCTATCTTCTGGCATAGACAACAACTGAATCCACCAACCAAGGGTACGTTTTAAAATCTTTAATTTTATGTGAGTCCTCGCAGTTTCGATTCTGACATATGCGCTCGGAGTGTGAATAGGTATTTTTAATAACGTTTTAAAGAAGAGCAATTGTGCACGCTCAACTATATCAGAATACTGGGGTGCCCAAACTTCGGCATTATAAAGAAGTACACTTTCCGCCATAGATTCATATAAAGTGCACTTAGTCTCCCATGCATCAGACTTAATACCCCTTAACAGAGAGAGAACTGCGGAGTTCGCTGAGCCAAACCTACACAAAAAGTAATTAGCGGCGGCACTAAAAGTAGCGGAAGAGGAGAAGGGCACTCCAAGATATGTAAAGTTTTTGGCACAGGTTATTTTATGTTTATTGTACCAGAGTTTTTTGTATTTTTCTGGAAAACGCCCACCTTTATGAAAAGGAACCAGAAAGGTTTTAGCAGTATTTACAGTTAAAGAGTTCGAATTACAATAATCGAACAAAATATTTAAATTAGCTTGTGCTTTTGACCACGTTGAGGACAGCAGAACTGTGTCGTCCGCATAAAGCAACATGATTAAATCTTTAGTGGAATTAATATTAATTCCCTGAGCGCCTCTGTTGGTAAAGTAGTCAACAATGTCGGCTATGAAAATAGAAAATAATAAGGGGCTCAAAATTTCCCCCTGAAGCAGTCCCTCAGTGATATTGATTTCCTTTGACTGCTCTGTACCCTGTGAAATTACCATTGTGGCGTTATCATACATGTACATTAAAATTCTTAGAATTTTTCCACAAATGCCAATACTGTACAGCTTATGCCACAGTTTACCGTGTGAGATAGAGTCAAACGCCCGTTTAAAGTCTATGAAGAGAGCAAATACTTTTCCTCTTTTCTGCCTTAAATGAATATTTATTGCAGCAGCCAATGAGAAAACTGCGTCCCTACAACCAGTCCTTTTCGGAAGCCCATCTGCTCTTCCGGTAAGAAATTTTGCTCATTTACCCAATCGGTAAGCCTTGTGTATAACACAAGTGAAAATTTTAGAAATAGTATTAAAAATAGCTATTCCCCTATAGTTTCCCGGGTCCTTCGGGTCCCCTTTCTTATGAAGCAGTTTCATTTTTATCTTATGCCAACTGGCTGGAAATTCTTCCTTATGCCAAATTTCATTGAACATATTATGAAGGTAGTGTACCCACGAAGTGGGTAAAAACTTAAAGCATTCATTAGTAATTAAATCGAGCCCAGCGGCTTTATTATTTTTACAGGCATGTATGCTGCATAAAATTTCCTCTAATGTAAAATCGGCATCGAGCGTGGGGTGAAACAAACCGGCAAAATTTTGTATACTAAGTTTATTTGAAGGTAAGACAGAATGGTAAAATTGTTCCCATTCAGAAATCGAGATTGGACAGTCATCATTTTTTTTATAATTAAATTTTCTTATTGTTTGCCAAAACTCAGTGGTGTTTTTAGTATTTTTCAACGTACTTTTTAAAGATTTTTCAAAATAAACATTTTTACTATTATTAATTATCAGTTTATAAGATTTTTTATTATTTAGATAAAGAGTTTTTAAGTTTTGATTCAGTATATTTTTCTTATAAAGTTTATATATTCCGTTTAATTGTCGCTTTGCCCAATGACATTCTTTAGAATACCATGGTTTATTAAAAATCATTGGAGAGCTGCCTCTAAATAACAACATTTTAGAATCAATCATTGAGTTAATGACGGTATTATAAAAATTAGAGTACAGATCAACTACAGAAGTACTATTAAAGTAAATATTGTTATTAGACTGCATCAACAAGTGAAACTCCCTCAACTTATGTATATTTCTGTTTACAACAGGAATAATATTTCTATTTCTATTACTATTACTTGAGCGAACTCTAGGAGCGATATCCGTTTTTAAATTAAGCTCCAAAACACCACTAAAGTGGTCAGATAAATCTGAAATATTTTCAATTTTGAAATATTTTATAAATGGAAGACAGCCAAAATTGGCCCAAACGTAATCAACTGTGCTGTTTCCCCTACAGGAAATAAAAGTAAACTTTGAAGGAGTGTCACCCGCCGATCTGCCGTTACAAACAAAGAAACCCAAGCTCTCCATTAAATTGACCAGGTCAACGCCTCTGTTATTAATTTCACCATCATAAGAAACCCTTGAACAATTTAAATAAGAATTCTCAAATAACAATTCATCTTCTCCAAAACTATTTAGGTCACTAATTCGACAATTAAAGTCGCCGCCTACGATTATACTGTCATGGCCATACTCCGAAGTTACCTCATGCAAAATCGAAGTGAGGGCTGAGAGTAAGATATCACCATCCTTACCTGGAGTTAAATAGACCAGCCCCATTATAAAGTTAGTATCTTCAATCTTGATTCTCAAGAAAATCCAGTTCTTATCACTCACCAGCAGCTTAACTGATGCGGCCATTTTCCTTCTTATAAAGATCAAAAGGCCTCCGCTAGCTCTTCCTTTTAAATGTGATTTCGTTGCGGAAACAAAATAATTATGATAGTCTTAAGAAAATAAGGAAATACATACTTGTCAGTAGTCAGCCAAGTTTCACTAAGACAAATAATATCTTTTTTCAATAAAATTTCAATTTCATCATTCGACATGTTACTCAATGTATTTATACCATAAATATTCCAAAAACAAATGTCATAAGCTGCACTGAAGTCATTTACTTTTTTGAGTCAGGAATTATTATTAACGCTAACGCTTGGTTTTCTCAGACGAGCTCTGGGCATTTTCTGTTTTTTCCTAAAATACTTCTTTGACACCGTATTAGGAGAAAAACAGTTAATTTCCAAATTATCCACCTCTGATTTGTGATCCGATAAAACAAACGAATCGCCTTCATTTTTATTGGTAATTCCGATAAGAGAATAATAATCTTCTTCTTTTCTAATTAGCTTAGCTTCAGTACCTTCATTCTTACGAATAAAAATTTTTCCATTTCTATGCCAGATATGCTTGATTTTACCTTCCTTTCTGAATGCATGCCCCTTTTTAAATAGATTATATGTAAATTTATCAAGATTTTCATTAATATATATACGCTGCGAGTGTACTGTTTCAGAAGAGAATTGTGGGAATAGTGACAAGTTCAAAGATTTTCTATTCAATTTATACAGCTTCAAAAAATCTTCTTTATCCGTATTTCTGAGAAATGTAATAATTATAGGAGGGAAAAAATTCGTGTTTTTAGTTTTCAAGCGGTAATATGAGTACAAATTTTCTTTTTCCAAGTTGTAGCCAATAGACCTTGAGATAAGGAATAAAATGTCAAAGAGATTTTCATCCGCTTTGTGAGGAGCATTAACAATTCTCAATTTACTACCGCTATTAGAACCTCGAAATTCTTCAAGCAACAAATTCGTCTGATAAATTTTACTTTCAAGGAAAACATTTTTCATTTGCACTTCATTACAAAGCTTATTTAATTTGACAACATCATTTTTTAATTGTGCGAAGCTACTCATAATTTCATCTTGAACAGTTTTAACAGTATTGAATATATATTCATTAGAGTTTTTAAAATTAGAGAGCTCGGACTTCATGGACTTTATTTCTGAGACCAGATTATCCAGACGTTGTAACAACAAACCTTCTACAGACAGACCCCCACTACATTCACCTGTCACGTCACCAATACTCTTCTCCCCACCAGTCATACTTATCTTATCACAAAATTAATAAAATTAATACTTCGTTTTTTCTTCTATTTTCTGTTATAACTCACGTGTTTTTGAAAATTGCGAAAAATCACTCACATATACAGAAAGAGCACAAACAACTCTACATGAAGGTGATGAATTAAAGAACGAAAATCTTCAACTGACCACTCAAAAAACTAAAAAACTAAGAGAATCACTGGCACATGTGCACGGTTCA
>JAAEAF010004055.1:0-23235 GCA_011037195.1 Triatoma infestans | reverse complement strand
ATGTGAATCCCAAATATTTAGCCTGATTTACCCATTTCATTCTACTAGATCCAATATAAGTAAGGGCAAGTATTGGGAGAGTGCCAGATTTTCAAAAATGAGTTCACAGGAAATACATGTTTTGGAGTTCCTCTGAATACGAAAATTGTTTTTAGCAAATGGTCTGTATGAGTGTTCAAAGAATATCTCCAATACAAAACGGCATAGGAAGCTGTAACTTTGTTAACTTTGATACCATTTAGGGCCTATCACTTTTATTGGGAACTTTTTCCCGGAAAAGTTCATTTAAAGAATCGTCAGATCATAAAATTATGTTGAGTTGTTTATACGGCAATAACGAGGAGTTTTTTTAAAAGAAAAAAGAATTCTTTGTTGCTCTACGTTTCGGGTACAATTGATACCTAAGATATATGATCTGATCTGTTAATATTTCTTTCATTTTGTTTCCTTTTCTCTTTTATTTGTTATAAATCTATACACATTTTATTCAGTATAATAGTTTATGATATTGTACCTTTTCACGAATAAATTTTGCAAGCTCCTGAAGAAGGGCACCAATGTATTGTGAAACGTATAGCAACAATGAATTCTTTTTTCTTTTAAAGACTTCTCTGGCAATTGCCGTATAAACATCTCATCATTTAAAGAAGTTTGGGGTTGGGGAGTGAATGGTATCCTCAAAAAGTCATTCTATTTTATTAAGTTTAGATTCTCTAATTGATATAAAATTGAAAATTTAGTCAAATTTATACATCAGAGATATTTTCCGTGATAGCCTGTTTATTTTTGTGGTCATCGACCGGTTTCGGGCGTTCGCCCATCATAAGGCGATAACGTAAGAATTGTACAGAGCAAAGTCAGTTTACTCATACAGTTTATACAGAGTATATAAACTGATTCTGCTATGTACATGTCTTACGTTATCACACTGTTTTGGCAAAACATCCTGGTGATGGGCAAACGCCCGAACCAGTCGATGACCACAAAAATAAACATCCTATCACGGAAGTATCTCTGATGTTTCTTCCATACAGGTTCTTATGGTTAAATAATTAAAGACTGTTTCACTGAAGAAAGGGTTTAAATATAACTTTTACAAAAACTGGTGACATGAACTAAATGTAAATACCAGCTGAAAATGACCACACTAAGTCGAAATGTCCTGTTCTCCTCAGTAAATGAATAAATTATTTTTTTTTTAAATTAAAAGGAGTTTGTTGTCACTTCCCCTGATTATAAGAATATCAACTGAACACCAGATTTCCTAAAATGATAATATAACGTTCAAATAATCTTTTCTAAAGTTAACCTGACTGTGTTTAACTTCCCGTGATTTCACACCTTCTGTCACATTCTTTTTTCAAGTTTATATCTCTTACTTTATTTTACAGTTCTTTGTTTTTAAATTTTTGTTTGTTGCTGAGAGAAAATGTAATATTTACCACGTGAAAGTGTTTTGACAATTTCAATTAAATCGCTATTGCCATGGAAACGGAACACTCAATGTATACGAGCTAATTTAGTCCACAGTCAAATAAATCAACTGTTAACTATCGATAAATAAAACCAATGAGCAATACATAATTATTATTTGATTTTTACTAGCAGATAATAAATTACACCACCAGAAGTTTTACTATTCATAGTAAATGAGTTCAGAATGCGCGATGCAGACAGCTCTTCACAGGTTCTTAGCCTTTAGTTAACTATTATGTACAGAGTGGTTTACTTTGCTGGATGTGCAAAGTTTATTATATTACAAGTTCATAGGGGTGGTGGGAGCTTATTAAAAACATAGAAATATAGGGAGTGGACTGTATAGTTTACAGAATAAGCGAAATAATTAGATTGGCCCATCTCACGTACATCCACTACTATACTTAGAGCCGAAAAGGTGCGGCAGTTTGTAGCGCTTTGTAATTCAACAAACATGTTGTGATGAGGAGATTTGTACGTTTATACGGAGAAATTTAATATAATAAGGAAAAACATTGCTATCTAAAATCACCACATCGCCATCACTTATACAAGTGCCCCACACACACACACACACACACACACACACACACACACACACACACACACATGTGTTGACTAATTACATTCCATGATATGCTTGCGTGTGTATGTGAGTCTGTCTATCAGTCTGTTGAACACAGAGTAATATAATTAACCTGCAGCCCATTAAACTAGTGGCTGCTATAGTTTGTAATCAATTTTGCATCTAATTTCATTATTTCCCGGTGAATTGTTTTGCGAAGCGATGGTTGTTAAACCCGCACATCTGAGAGACAAGCTTTTCCCCTTCCACATTCAGTCTCCCAACCTCTTGAACAATACGAGTGCTGAAATCTGGTGAAGATGTTGGAGAATGACAGGATGACAGGCTGATCCCAAAGTTGTCTACAATGAACTGCAGCCAATAACAAGCCAACGAATCTAGTTAGCACCAACATGTGACATTACTAACATTTCTACAAATATATGATTGATTTGTTGCTGGTCAGTTTCGATTCTCCTAGCAGTGCATGCTTTCAGTGATCATAAAGCTGCATTTGATTCTGAACATATTATGCTAAGATCTTTAAGAATACCAACTAAATAATGAACAATATTCATTTTGTAGGTTGAGCACTGAACTCTATTCTTCATTGTTCAAGATTAATCCAAAGGATCATTATCGAGGGACAAGATACCCATCCTCAAATAGTTCATAAGATCCCACCACTTATAAAATCTTAAGATGTATTGAATTCCTTGATAGAATTCCAAGTTTGAAGGAAATATGTTCAGCAAAAGTTCAACTTTACGGAATCGAAAACAGTTTGAGCGATTTTCTTTAAACTTAGAATTATTAGAATAATTTTTTCGAAAAAACTGATTTTGAGAGAGATGTGGAAAATTTGTGTCACTCCTGAGCACGATTACCTGGATGTAAGCATATTGAAGAAACCCATATCCGCTAAAACCAGCAAGTATCATCCCCATCACCTTAATTATATGCAATGCAAGGCCAATTATTAAAACATCCAATTTTGAAATAAATATCCCAATTGGAATTGCTAATTTCTGTAGAAGTCGTGTAAGTTTTTCATCCAGGTTGCTTACTTTTCGGGAATACAAGTATGATTTCCTTAGGTTTCCATTTCCAATTTCGCGAGTTCCATTTCTATAATTCCATGGCACAGTTTCTTAAGTGGAATGTAAACATGAACAGTATTTTCCATTTGATATCAAATAAGTTCGAAAATATCAAATTTCTTAAAGGACATTGACTCTTCAAGAACAGTGAGTTGAATGAATACCGAGGAGTGTAGTAAAATTAAACTTGACACCCTTATACGGTACACTTTATAGTTTCCAAGATGAAGTTAAAAGCAGATGAATATTTTAATATTAATTAGATTGCACGAAATACATTCAATAATTATACAGATTAAGCAAAGTGACATCATTACCGCTGGTGTTTATTGCGAGTACTCTGAGAATTTATAAGTTAATTTATAATGAGTTCCGTTTGTTTGTAGAAATATGATGTTATGTACCAAACTCTTGAAATCTTCAAGAGAGAACTCTCTTCAACGAAAGTTTACTCTGTAAATTTTCAAAGCAAACATTGTCAGCATTTTTGTTGAATAATAATTCCTGTTTATTGTATGTAATTAGGTTCATCGATATCTTCAACAAATGAATAAGTTAATTACATTTTTACTTTCTCTTACATGTGATAAATATTAATTAACAGTTTTTGTTTTATTTATTTATTTTGCGACTATATACTTATGATTTTGCAAAAAAGCAAAAGTGATGAAAGTGTAATTCATGTACATATATACATAATCAAATATACATATGTGGCTTTGAGTGATGGGAGTACTTCGTTATTATGGCAAGCTCACACAGCAACTACTAGGAGAACAGAGTTAGATGGTCGCGTGGCCATCGCTGTTTCAGCCTACTATAAGGATTTGTGGGAGGAAGTGTTCTGGTGGACATATTCTGTATCAGAGGATTATAGTGGCCTTTTGTCTTGGAAGTGAGTATAAATGGAATGGATTTTTGATGCATCTAAATGGAAATTTAGTTCGGAATGAGATATAGAAAGAGCACTGTTATTGTTCTCAGGATCTAGGATTGTAGGATTTGAAGACGGTTAAGATTGGATTGTTTAGCAATGCCGTAGAATTCTATGTGCTATGCCAGTTTTTACATTTGTACTTTTTATCATTTTATAACTTATGTTGCAGTCATTCGTATGAGTTTGTTATGAGGGTTCCATGTTAGTCTTTGTCTAAATGTGTTGGAGAATGTAGAACCATGTACTTGGTTCACAACAGGAAATCATATTATTGAAGTAACGAGGTGGACGAGTTTTTCTGTTTAAGGTGAATACTATGCGTTTGGATTTAAGTACGTTTGCTTTGATCCTCCACTGCCAGAGCCAAAGTTCAAGAATTGTAGCAAATTGTAGGGATTGTAACCCATGGGTTAGGAAAGGCATGATGACATCTATATGAGGACATAGAATTGTAGTATCATACGCGAATGTGAAGGAAATTGTATTGGGAGAGTTGGTAGATCAGCAGTGAAGATAGTAAATAGTAGGGATGAAGAAATAATCTCTTGTGGAACTCCTGCTAGAACTGGATAAATAAGAGAAGACGAGGAACCTTGAATGACTTGGAAGAAACGAAGAAGATTTAAGGGTACGAGATACGAGATAGGGTGCCTTTCACCTTGTATAGAAATCCCATAGGTCACACTTAGTCCAAAGCTTGAGATATGTTTAAGAAGACTCCTGGTCAGTTATGTTTCGCTCCAGAGAGGTAGCAATTGTATCCACAACGCCATGCATTTGATGAACAATCGAGATGCCAACCGAAAACCGAAGTGATATTCCGAATCAATATTTAGAGGTGCCAGTTCAGTTTGGAGGCGGAGTAATAGAAGTTTTTCAAGAATTTTGGGATGGGTAACAGTTTGGGAGATAAGTAGGTTTATTTGGCATTGCTATCCTATTATTGAAGAGAATTTCCAGAGGATAGGGAAGTAAGTGGTTCGTAAGACAAGAGTAAAGAGTGTTGACAAAAACTATTGCTTTTCTGGAGAGCTGCAGTAGAATGTTGAGATTTAGCCAGGGCTTTTCTTTTCTCTTTTTTAATTATATCCACCACCTCTTTAGGAGTGAATGGTATGGGTGGAAGCAATTGCAGAAGAGAGTTATCAAGTTCGTTGTGGAATTTTAAGTGTTCCATCGGGCTGTGGTACATCTTTTCCGGTCTTGTAAATCGTGGTGAGGAGTGAAAACTGAGGAAATGTAGTCAGTAAACTGCCCCTTGGAGCTTTCTCTTCATCTGATTTGGCCCATGAACCGTCCGTCCATAGGTCTAGTGAGTGAGAAGTTTGTCTGCATTTGAGGATTTTCTTGGTAGCGTCCAGAGTGAGTTATCTTCTGTTGTTAGGAATTGTGTGTAAGCTGAGTATTGGTCATTGTTGTTCTTTCGTCAGTTCTCTTGCCAGTTGGTTAACTAGTTTTTTTTATAAGGAAGGGGGGATCTGTGCGCTGCCAAAGGCTTGCGTATTAATTAACAGCAGTATAAGAAAAAAAAAGTTACTATTCTGGATCATCAAGTAATATGTCTGGGATAAATTTTATAGGTCCTCGGAAGTCTAAAATTTTAAACAGAATACCATATAGTATCTGGCAGGTATAATATATTAAGGCAGGTATACGTATATTAAGACAGGTATGTATTGTACACTTAGTATTCCAAGTTTTTAGGAAAGTTGAATGAAGTTGTTTTTTTGGGGATGAAAACTCAGAAAGCATTCTGTAAACTTGAAATTCTAGCAATACTTTCTATATATATATATTTTTAGCGATTACTAGAAGTGTAAATTGGTAAATTGTACTTGAAAGACAATTGCAGCTCCCCTGGAACCCACCAAAAATCAATTTTGTGGGAAAAGGATTTTATATTTACAGTCAGCGGCTGCTTCGTTAAGTTTGTTTGGAAACGTTGAATTCTACTTTTAAAATGTCTGTCCACTGAAGTGTGGTTAAGACTCACCTAAGATATTCCTATGTCAGACTCATGGATAACAACCTTTCTATAAAATACAATCTCCAGTTACTATCTAGCAATGTGGCTCATGTATTCCATAAAACGGTACTTCAGTTAATCGATCTTGATAGAAAGCTTCCAGACAGATTTCCTAGAGTACCTAAATGAAATAGTTTGAACTATTTGTAATTTTGCGTTGTTATACTATGCTAACAACCCTAATCTCACTCACTCACACAAAACCATTTGATGTAAACTTGTTTTACTTAATCAAACACTTCAAGACATGTTTTTACTTAATCACAACACTTCAAGACATGTTTTTACTTAATCACAACACTTCACGACATGTTTTTTCTCCAATGAAAACTTAGTTTCAAAAATGTGACTAAATTTTGCCATAGGACTCCTATTTCAGATGTGAAAAAAAAACCTAGGGACTACTTTTAATGTTTGGGTAGATTTTTAGGGAAGAGAAAATGTTTGAATATCGGCATATGATCTATATTGTTAAGCTGATTACAAAAAAAAAAATTAGGTAAAAACATGGAGGCAATTACCTGTTGCTTAAGTGCATTATTTTTTGATGCTGGGACTTTAAAATTTATTTGTAAATTTTCGATGAAAATACGTTCTAAAATAATCTGAAATAGGTCCACACTTCCCATTTAACAGTAATAGAGTGTGAATACAATCCTCCAAGAATAATAGTACCGAATAATAGAAAACAAATCAAAATGTCAGACGTAAGGAGATAACTGATGAAAAAGACCAAGAACATTGTGTGTGTGTGTGTGTATGCAAAAGGCTGAAAGAAAAACAAACATTTCCATCTCCAACATTGACGGCAAAAATAAGTAGGAAAAAAGAAAAGCGGGGCAAATAGAGGAAAAACTGCGAGCGAGAAGAGTGTGGCGGCTATAAGAAGACAGCCACCTAGACAGCATTAAGGAGAACATATTTCACAATAAATTGTAATGTACTGTACTATTCAGTTCTGTACAGCTATGATTTATTGTATTCAAACTGAACTGTACAGTAATACTTATTGGCAGGGGGCTTCCTGCCGGGTTAACATTGATTTCTAGTAGAAATTCTAATTGGAAGGACGAGGATTTTTTCCAGCTATCAGGAAATATTGAACTATAGTTTGTTTATTTAATTAACTTATATATCCAAACAAGTGAGTTGGCTCCAGATAACTAAAAGTAAAATTTGGATTGACTCATATATTCCATCCAATGAAGGACTTACAATAGAAGCAGATATTACTCTAATAGTTTCCCGTGCTTCTTGCTAAGAAGAGTATGAAGGATGTTGAGGAAACATATTCTAAATAAATGTGAGGCAGTGGAAGAGAAAGATGCGATTGACTCAGACGCCTGCAGTATTTTGTTGACAGGGGCCAAGATGCCTCTCTAGGAACAAGCTATCTCTGATGTTCGAAATTACCCTGCAAAGACGAATTTTCATCCGGAATATTCAGATTCATATAAAAATTTGTAAATAATAACAAACAAAACAATATGCTTCTTTTTCATCTTCCTTATCGCTCTAAGGATGACTTGATTCTTAATCTAAAGCTACCTTAAACCTTGCAACTGGCCGTAAGCAGTTTTCCACTATTCCCGTCTACATTTCGGCTCCTCAATTATCATACGCACAAGCAAATGAATAAAAAACACCCAAACAACCCCCCCCCCCCCACACACGTTTATATGTATATATATTTTCATCGGCATATTTCCTGGTAAATATTCTATCTTCCTGGCCTTCTCTCTACTCATCACAGTTAGATTTCTCTTCTTCTTTATTTTCCACTATAGAGGTTCAGGTCTAGATATTCTCCGGAGTTTGCTCTTTTAAATACAAAAGGGTACTTCACTTGTCTTTGTAAGTGAGAAATAGAAATTAAAATCCCATGGATCTTAATCTGATCTGTTGAACTTACTTTCTATAAGTTCCGAAGCAGCATCTGATAGCTTTTATTTGTCTTTCTTGATATCTTCCTTTCATGACATCTTGTGGAGTTTATTTGGCTTTTAGTATATTAAGAGTTTAGTTTCAGTGTGCATGCAGTGTGTGCAACATAACATAAGTAAAAAATGAAAGCACATAGGAAGCTCACAGTTAGTATTCCGTTTATGATCAACATTGAAGAGGTCCGTCATGAAGAATTCAACACGATAATGCGATAGAACCGAACGGTTTCTTTTTATGATTTCCTCAAAAATTGGTTTGAAGATGGTTTAAATACACATACTTAAGTCTATCACACATTTATTTCAAAATTAATTAAATTCAGGGGATGGTTCTGGAGAAGTTATGACTTCTGCTTCCCACCAACCTGTTCTGCAGAATATTGTTTCTTATTCCTGTTGTTCAATATTAATAACTAAAGACAACTAAATGTTTCTGCAAACTTTGATCAAAATTTGTTAGATTGGATTGTGAGGACTGAGGCAAGAGAAAGTCTTTAGTTCACACCAAATTTTTTCTGGGATGTGGGAAGCAACCGAGGGAACTAACACATTACAAAAACAGCGAGTTGGCAACTCACACTGTAACTCACTAGGGAAACTATTCAACAGCTTTCATACAAACAGGAAAACTTATTTTTTTTTACTTTCTCTTACTCCTAGTAAGAGGGAGTATTGTAATCGTGTCAAATTTTCGATATCAGATTTTCACCGGAAATATCCGTTTTGAGGTCTTCTGACTCTGAAAAAGTGTTTTTTAGAAATGGTCTGTGTGTGTGTGTGTGTGTGTGTGTGTGTGTGTGTAAGTATGTGAACAACATAGCTCAAAAACGAAAAACCGTAGAAAGTTGAAACTTGATATTCCGTTTAGGTATCACTATGGGATCTGACAGTAGGTTATCTGTCAAAATTCCTCAACCGGAAGTACCACTTTACAGATCGTTTTTTCACTTTTTGCAATTTTCTTAAAAATGGCTACAACGATTTTCTTTAAACTCGGTATATCGACTACACTTACAAAGATTTACAATTTTTATTTGAAACATTTCTCCGGCAATATGCATTTAAGGGTACTTTCAGGGGAGGGGGTAGTGTGGTCCTCTAAAGTGCTATTTCAGTTTACTATACAATTATATCAGCTAAACAATATTAACTAGAATTAAATACGTTGTTGATATTCCGAATTTGAAAAAATCGGATGATTGAAAGTGCGTTTTTACTAAAAAGTATTTTTCAGTTCTCTGGTATTTTTTTACTTTTTTGAAATTTTCTCAAAAATGACCCCGACGATTTTTTTGAAATCTGGTATATCAACTACACATCCAAAGATCTACCACTTTTATTTAAAATATTTCTCTAGAAAAATTCATTTAAGGGCACTTTTGGGGGAGGAGTTTCCTCTAAAGTGTATCACAGTTGATTATACAATTCTATCATCCAAACAAAATTAATCAGAAATAAATAGATTTCAAAATTCCGAGTTTTAAGAAAATTAGTAAACCGGAAGTGCGCTTTAACTGAACAGATTTTTCAGTTTTCGACAAATTTCATTAAATTTGATATACAATTTATAACATTTGTCAATTATAATTTTGAGAACAGGAGTAAGAGAAAGTTGTTTGAGTGTTTCAACCAGATTTTATTTTAATAGTTATTTATTTGTTATTCAGCAGTCTTGCTGTATGTATATGGGGACGAGATATATGACGAAAATTAAGAACAATCGGGATATGGAAACTAGAATACCCACAATTTAGTGGGCTATGGGCGATATTACACAATATATCTATTAAGATTATGTAGACAGGTGTCGCGAGACAAACGTCCCCCCCCCCCAAATGGAATGGTCCAAATTTGGACAACCCTCCTCAAACTTGGAGAGAAAAACTAATTTTTATAAATCTATTTTTCTATTCCCTGTCTTATCTTGTCTGAGGTTATATCCGCTTGATATCCGACACGAAGGCTACGCTCAAAATTTGTCAATAGTAATTGCGACTTAACTGAATTGCTTTTTTGAGTTTTTCACAAAATTCTCTAAAATACCACTTCACATACATACATACAAACGGAGCCCGTGTACACGAGGCAAATCCGAAGGGTGATATCTCGGTCAGCCTAGGTAAACTAATCTCAGTCTTTCAGACGGAGCTAGTTGAAATAATTACCTGCGCTACTGAGATAAAGAGACGAAGAGCACAAAATTCCAGAGTCGTCATTTACTCAGGTAGCCAGGCGGTTTTGCGAGCAATTAGCTCGTATCAGGTCAGCGCGAGGCTGGTATGGGATTGGTTGGGTATGCTCATGAAAATTGAGTACCCGGGCAAATAGGTTTAAGGGCAATTATCGTCTGGACCGCGAGGGCTCCATTGGAACCCTCTCCGGATCTGAACCTTTCTTCAGCATTGCAAAGTCCCTCAGGAGGGGAGCCATGGGTGCTCGATCGGTCGTAAGAATGGGGGACTCAGGTCAAAGGCAGGAGAAAAAGTTTATTAATAGCTACAGGCTTACTGCAAAATTACTCCAACAAGGCCGTGCGGTTTGTAGGCCCCCTTACTGGCCACTGTATCCTTAATAAGCACATACATCGTATGAATCTGACAACGGATAGCCTATGTTGGTTAGAAGAACAAAAAGCACTGCACGTACTGTGTCAGTGTGTGAGGCTTGTATGGCCCCCACTTGCAAGCTTCTCCCCAGAGCCTCTCTCACAACTCCTAATCTCTAATAAAACAGACAAGGCTTGAGGCTATGACTGGTGAGTGCCTTCAAGGATCACACAGGAGTCTCTCTTCAGACTCAAAAATCTAATTAAACAAGATAGAACTCTAACTTGTGGGTGTCACTATAGGAGTCGCGGTGGCGGTAGTCTGGATAGCCAAACCCCACAGAATCTAATTTCATACACACAAATCTCTCTCTCTTGGCCTATCCCTTTTTCCAGGAAAATTGATTTTTGAAAAATTGTAATGAAGTTACAACATTCAGTTTTCTTCAATGCAATGATTGGCTATATAACCTGAATAGTATTTACTGACAAGCGTTGCCTGAATTTCAAGTTTGAAGTAAAAAAGTTAAGTGGAAGTGAGACTTTCAGAATGGCTTTCTAAGTTGTTTGAAAATTTCTCTAAATTGTCCCCAACAGTTTACTACTCTCGCCACTTCAAAACCTCCCTTTTCTCGCCTAATCACTTTGTTTCTCTTACTTATTACAAACATTTTTCCCTATTATTTTTTTAGTATTCAACATCTTACAAAATAACTAGACCCGAGAGAGCTCTTCTTTCGAAATTATATCCATGCTATGTTATTAGGCACTTGGTATTGAGTATGTAAACTGAATTTGCTCTATGCAAGTCTGTGTAATCACACTGTTTGACAAACGCATTCTGAAGATGGGGGAACGCCCGAAACCGGTCGATGACCACAAAAAGAAGCAGGCTATCACTAAAAATCTCTGATGTTTTCATTTATTTGTTTTCATCTTTCCATTCGATGTATTTTCTTTTTTAATATTCATATTCTTCAATTGGGTTATACCTGTCAATGATTCCCGCCTCCCATTCTATTACAGCACTAAGTTGTTATACATATTCTAAACAAATACATTTGAGATAAAATATACAGACCATGTTATAATATCTAAATAATTAGAATCAACATGAACTGTTATGTGTGTGTGTGTGTGTGTGTGTGTGTGTGTGTGTGTGTTTAAGTGTGAAAGGCAGATAATTAAATTTACAGTAACTCTGCTAAATGTGTACAATGAACGTCTGGTAATGTGGTGGGAGAGAAATTGCGACAGGGTGAGTGAGTGTGTGTGTGTGTGTGTGTGTGTGTGTGTGTGTGGGAAGGTGTGACGGTGAGGGGGAGAGGTGTATTTGTATGTCTACGAGGATTTCCATAATATATGAAACTTATACACACCAGGCTGCTGGTATAAGGACATGTGTATGTATGTGTATGTGTATGTGTGTCTGTGAAGACCAGTTCGCGGGTGGACGTGTTCCATACTACCAGCCACTCACTCTATTCTCTACTAGTATAAACTTTACGCTACACACATACACGCACAACGAAACATACCACATTACACAAATAAACCTAAAATTGTCAACGAGGTATGAGGAATTACTCCCTGAGGTTAGGTTATAGATATATCTGACTAGATCCATCTAATAGAATTGCAAGTTACCACTAAATTTACCAAGCATACACTCTCACCAACCTAAAGCCTCCCCCCCCCACCTGACTATACACAAACAGAATATGAAAATATATTGTTTGTTTTGGCACCAGTTCTACATGAATGTTTCATAAATATAAAAAAACACTTTGTTCTCATGGAAATAAACACTAAACTGACTGTCACAAATACAGTTTTACGTAACTCTTAAACACTATAATTAATGAAATGTTTACTTTTTGGTCAAATTTGAAATTTTACAATATATCCAATGGACAATATACTATTCTATGTTTGGTGATTCCAAAAATACTTGTTCACTCCAGAATTCTGTCATTGATGATTGACATTGATTTTCTTCAATTTTGGAACTTTCACTAAACGTTTAGTTGGCCGTTTAGCTGGGGTATTTGTTGTTTTTATTGAAGTTTTTCCGGAAAAATGTTTAAATAAAGATGATAGGATTATGTTGATGAAGGTAGCGTTTCAAGTTGAAAGAAAATTCCGATAAACTCAGAAACCAACAGAGACACATTTCCGTTTTAACTGATTTTCTTCAATTTTGGGATTCTAGCCATGCATTTATTTTCACCTTAAATTAAAAGGTGGCCGAATGTTCATTACACAAGTTGCCTAAGTGGAAAGCTTAACATTGCAGCACTTCCAAATATCTATTTTCCTGGAAAAACGTTTCACATAAATGTGATTGGCCTTCTAGTGCGTGCAACTGATATACAAAGTTTAGCTTGGAAGTAAAAATATCATCAAGTTATTTATGCTGTCTGGTTTGTGATAGTTTTTTCAAAAGTAAGTGTTGTATATTCACAAACAACTAATCAACAATAAACACTCCGTGTACGACGGACCTCTCCATCAAGGCACCAAATTGAACCTAGAATAATAATTGCCTGAATAATCAGGTCATCTATGTAAGCATCACCTAGAATGCAGAACCAATATACAAGAAATAGCCTTTCAAGTGTTTAGAAGAGCAGATTCTCTGGGCAGTTGAGTACTGAGGCCTATTACAATGTTATGGTTACTATTTCGTACTAGATTAAACATAAATCCTTTGACGAACGCGTTTGACTTTCCATTTATTACAAGAAAAAAATCACAAGGACAATGGGCATGCTAGCAATAGATTTTTAGCTTTCATCAAGAAAATCTTGATTACGCTTTTATTTGCAACGCTCGGCAATTCAACAGTCAACATTTTCAATAAATGATCACAAAAAGGCTAGCAGATAGAGTAAAATTGTTGTGAATTGGTGATCCTTAGTGAAAAAGCATGGCCCAGATGTAAGAGAGAGAGATAGAATAATAGCGGCCAGACAAACAAAGTCACAAATTTATTTGTGTTGAATGTTCGTTAATTGAAGAATATAATAACATAACTACTTCATTTAACATAAAACAATCATATTGTTGCAGTAGAATAGAAATCAAAGAAAATAAGAGAAAATAAAAATGGGAGATCGAAGATTCTGTAACATTTCTGCTGAATTAGCTGTGTTCATTGTAAAAATGACTCCTGCCAAAACAAAAAAGGAATAAATGAAAAAGCATAATCCAAAATAAAAAAGAAGAAGAAAGTGTAGAGTTAAAAAGAAATATTGGGACTGGCACTTTATACTCAGATCGGATTATCTGTGTTATTCCAGTGTCCAGCTGAAACAATGTTTTCTTTGAGAAGGAAGTTGTCAGGACCTTCTTCACACCATCACACTGTCTGAGTTCTTCTACTTTAATCGCAATCTTCCAAGAAATTCTACAAAGGAAACAAGCTGCAGATTATTAACTGAACTGCAGCAAAATGTAGAGTCTTCAAATATGTAGTGCTTATATTTGAGGAAGAATACATTCAGTTATATTTTCAACAGTTACCCTAGTTTCTTAAACCTTCCATCCTTGTTGAATTTTAATAAAACAATAAATACCTCTAATAGCACATAAATCCAAGACATTAAACAATCCGCTATACTGAGTTTAATGAAGAGGCAATTTTGTTAAAACAGTTGACAGTTTTTTACAGTTAGTTAAATGGAAACATATTTAACAATCTCTTTAATGATTTATTAAAATAAATTCTCCAGCCCTTAACCATCTGTTAAATTAAAAATATAAGTAACAGTCAAATGAAAGCACATCTATTAAAATAACATCCAATACTCTAATCATCCGTTAAATTCTAGCGAGCCAATTACAATCTGTGATAATGGACTGAACAAACATCGTATATAGCAGAGAGCTGGCCGTTATTTCAAATAAATGATTCCAACAATTATTTCAATTGATTTCATACAGTTATTTCAAATAACTTTGAAATCATTTATTTTATAACACTTTATTTCAAATAAAGATAATGAAATGATTATATATTATCTGAAATAACAAATTAATATGGAATCTAAAACTAACTATGTCTAAAACAGACATCTAAAACTGATATGTTTTAGTACAGTCACAATACAATAAACTTTATATCTGACATTCTTCCAAATAATTTATTTCAAACAACTTTTCTGTAATAAATTAGTTTAAAACATTGTATCAAATAATTTTGTGCCAGCTTTGCTACATTTAATAAAAGAAAGTGAAACTTATATCTTTTCTTTTGAGTACGAGACGATTTGAAAACAATTAAATGGAAAGGTGGGAAGCTCATCTCTCGCTCATCTACTGATCCCCACGTTCGAGATTCGAAAGGAAGTGTGGCCAACTTATGAAAAATGATTCAGCTAAATATATTAGAAATGAGCAGTAATAACAGTATTCTTATATATCTTTTCTCTATTTCTATGGAGAGCAGTGCATTTATTAGCTAAAGGAAATTTTATTAAATCACAGCAAATCGCAAAGACATTGTGGTACAGTCCATTCTAATCCAGAGTAGAATATACATAATTTGTAAAACTTGTTTCTCTGTGGAAGCATTAGCTCTGGTTCGGTATAATATACCTGGTCCAGTTTCACAGAGGAGGTGACAGTTAGATATGTTGAAAGGGTGTAGATCTTCTTATCATCAACTTACAATTCTAGTTCCCGCCTGGATATTAGTATCGATCTGGATTGTCCTTCATACTCCTCGAGCCGTCTCTACCTGTCCCGCTTCCAAGTTTCAATAATCTCCAACACGGATGATATTTCATGCGTCTCTTATATACATATTTCAAACTATTTCTATCACCATTCACTGTCTGAAAATACTTAGAATATAGTTTCACTGCTTCCTCTTTTACTAACACTAAGTAATGGTGCAATCGCAGCGGAGTTACCGAAATTTATTGTTTCACTGTCAAGATAAATGTTTTTAAAAATGGGATTATATGAAGGTGTTGAAACCACGATACATAGACATATTTCGGCTAAAATCAGTCAATAATTGGTATTTTGGCTTTATTGTTTTTCACTTTCCCTTACACTTTACTTTAGGAGTGGAAGTACTTCGATCGTGTCAAAAATTACAATCAAGTTTTCACCGGAAATACTGCATTGATGCAGCGATAGAATATTTTCAGCGAATAGCGTGAACAAGAAGCTCAAAAATGAAAAATCGCCAGAAATCCAATCTCCTGTTTAAAGAGAACCTGTTTAAAGAGAAATAACTTGGAAGAGGATCTGCTTGCGGCGTAGAACTCTAGAATAAGCATAAACCTCAGCCTGGAAAACAGTGGTCTACTCACCTTAAGATACTGCCACGAAATCTCCTGTTCTAAAAATAGTCCGAACCTCCTGACCTACCATTCGGGAATCGTCCATGTAACACCGGAGCTGTTTAAATCCTAACTTCACAGATTCCCCAGAGCTCTCCTTAAATAGGCCGCCACTCCAGACCTACCATCCATTCGGAAACCGTCCATGTAACACCGGAGCTGTTTAAAGCCTAACTTCACAGATTCCCAAGAGCTCTCCTTATATCAAATAAAAATGTTAGCGTTATTTATGTACAATGAGGTATTGCAAGACAATTATAGAAAAATCATTGACGGGATAATTCTGAAAATATCAGAAACATTCTGTGAATTTGCACACCCTTTTAACCGATTAACTTCGCATTTGAAAACATCTGGAATTCTGGCGACGCTTTAAATATCCTATTTTTATACAGCTGGCAGAAGCGTACATTGTATGAAGTGGCACTTTTAGATCGAAGTTTAACGCTACAGTTCCTTCCTCCACAATCCTCCAAAATTCTATTTTCCTGGGAGTATAATGTAAATAAATATGTTAGGTCTGTATGTATGTAGTTAATATGGGAACTTGAATGAAAATCATTGCAGCATTTCTGAGAAAATCGTGAAAAAATCAGAAACATTGTTCCTAAAGATTTCTCGTCTGTTTATGGGGCACAGGCGACTGAATGGGAAGTGGCGTGATATGAACGAGGTGGACGATGGCAGTGTCTGCTGTGGGGCCGAGGAAACGGTAGAGTATATTGTTTTGGTTTGTGCATGAGGATTTCAAGTTACGCCTGTGGAGAAGGATCAACCTTGGTAATGAAACCCTCCCTCTTTTGCTACTATTGCTGGTGAATGGTACCGCGTTCGAAAGTTCGCGGAAGTGGTTCTCAAACGCCGCATGTCGTGGGGAGTGGGTAATGGTCGGTAAGGTGTGCTGGGTACTGTGGGATCACTAGGTTTTGTAAGGTAGGGGGAGCGATGTTTGGTCTGTAATTTAATGGTGAATGGGCAATGAATCTTATATGGTTCTTTTTTTTAGTGTAGTTTTAGTAGTTGTGCTCCTCCCAGGAATATCGAGTACTAAGGAAGAGGCTGCGTGGGCATCGTTTTGTCATCTGCCAGGCAATTGGTGAAGACTGCCGTAATTGTTGTTGTAGTTGATTCCGCAAAGCTGCAAAGCATCAGAGACATTTTCCTTGATAGCCTGCTTCTTTTTGTGGTCATCGACCGGTTTCGGGCGTTCGCCCATTTGCTCTGTGCAAGTCTGTGTTATTACACTGTGTGACAAACGCATCCTGAAGATGGGCGAACGCCCGAAACCGGACGATGACGGAAAAAGAAGCAGGCTATCACGGAAAATGTCTCGGATGTAGATTGCTGTAGTTTACCGTGTTTGCATATTTTATGGGTGGGTATGACCGCGAGCTTGGGTACCGCCCTTGAGTATGATAGAAATAAAGCCTATTTAAGGAACCAAATCGAATCAGACACTACGGTTTCAGTCAAACATGTCATCCGCGAATCCGACATGACCAAGTGTTTTCTATTTTTTCACGATTTTTTCACAAATGCTGCAATGATTTTCATTAAAGTTCCCATATTAACTACATACATATAGACCTAACATATTATTTATTTACATATACTCCCAGGAAAATAGAATTTTGGAGGCTTGTGGAGGAAGGAAGTGTAACGTTAAAATTCGATCTAAAAGTGCCACTTCATTACAATGTACGCTTCTACTAGCTATATAATAATAGGATATATTAAAGCGTCGCTAGAATTCCAGATGTTTTCAAATACGAATTTCAAACACGTTAAAGTTAATTGGTTAAACGGGTGTGCAACATCACTGAATAGTTTCTCATATTTTCAGAATGATTTTTCTTTAACTGTCTTGCAATACCTCACTGCACATAAATAAAGCTAACATTTTTATTTTTTTTTATTTTTTAATTTAAGGCGCGTCAACATCTATGGTCATTAGCGCCCGGAGCCTTCTCAGTGCACTGCCGGCCTCCGGACAGTGTTCTCTCGCTACAGACAACACTGTCCATCACCGAACAGTGAGCTGTAAAGGCTCCTAGGAAGAAAAAATCAACATTTTTATTTGATATAAGGAGAGCTCTGGGGAATCTGTGAAGTTAGGCTTTAAACAGGTCCGGTGTTACAGACGGTTCCCGAATGGATGGTAGGTCTCGAGTGGCGGCCTATTTAAGGAGAGCTCCGGGGAATCTGTGAAGTTTGGCTTTATTCGCCTCCGGTGTTACATCGACGATTCCCGAATGGTAGGTCAGAAGACGCGGACTATTTTGAGAACAGGAGATCTCTTGGCAGTATCTTTTGGTGAGCGGACCACTGTTTTCCAGGCTGAGGTTTATGCTATTCTTTGTTGTATTTTGGATGAGGAGTACGTAACACTAAGTTAAAAGTGTTTGTAACTGCTCGGACTGTCAGGCAGCGTTGATGGCGCGTAACGGGGTAGTGGGGGTTTATGTGTCTTCACTTCCAGGTTGGTACCAGGTTCTAAAAAACTGGAAGAGCTTTCTTTTTTGAAGGATGTGCTTCTTGTCAAGGTAGCGGATTTTTTAGGAATGAGTAGTTGGATAGGATTGCCAAATTAGGCGCCTCTTTCCCTTTCATTGGTCCCAAGCCTGTTGGTGTGTCTTTAGGCACATATCTGTCAAGCTTCCAGCCATAGCATTCATTCCTATAGATGAACTCAGTGGGTTGTCGGCAGGCTAAGATGCTCATTAAGAGGTTCCGGACAAAGCTATTAGTGAGATGTTGCTTTGTCATTCACGGACTCTTTCAGGCTTCTTATTGGATCATTGGGCATTGTGGTTTAAGGAGACACCACTACGTAATGGGGCTCATGCAGACCCGTTTGTTAAAGTCTGTGAGGCAGAGGAAGAAACCCCATTAATCTTATGACAGATTGCTGGGGTGAGGAAATTCGGTTCAAGACCTTTGGTTGGAACCGGATGTCTGTGGAAAAGTTTAGGCTATTTCCTGTAAGTTTATAGTTCAATTTATTCGCACCGCGATGAATCTTAGATGAGTTAGATACGGGTCTGGATTTTTCGTTTCAGACCCGGTTCTTTGGGGTAGCTATATGGGCCCAGTGGATTTGGATGGCGAAGGGTTTGTTCCACCCTACAGACGAATAATAGGCTTTAAACTGCCAATACTAGTTTTGCTAAAAGTTAGTATGGGTGTGACTGCCTGTGACTACTATTGTGTGGTCATATTCAGGTAACCAGACCCTTCTCTTGAGAAACTGAAATGAATAATATACGGTTTCCCAGCTCCTATAATCATAGTTGTTGTTCCGCAGAGCTGGAAAGCATCAGAGATATTTTCCGTGATAGCCCGCTTCTTTTTGTTCGGGTGAACGCCCGAAACCGCTCGATGACCACAAAAAGAAGCATGCTATCACGGAAAATATCTCTGATCCTATAATCATGTGTAATATTAAATCCAATAAGTTAGAAGAAAATTGGTAAAGAATATTTGAAATTCCAGTAATTGCTGTGCGAATGAAAAGTTGATTGTTTCATTTCACAAATGTTTTCCTGAAGATGTAACAATGCCAACCACTTGTTGTAGCGAAGTCAGTTTGTATGTCCAACTTTTTCTCGTATTTCGATTTTATATTGAAAGTAAAAGTATAGCTGGGAGGAGGTATTTATACAAGGAAGTAAAGGAGAAGTAGGTTTGGTAGGAAGTAACAGGTAGGTTTGCAATGAAGTTAGTAGTGAGTTGGTAAGCAGCGGAGCAAGGTAAATAGCCGCGCCCGTTCCTTGATCACTAATGGTAGTGATGCTTAGTTCTGAATATAAAAATGAACACTGTTGGCATACTGCAGCAACAGGTCCACCACTTGCCTCCGCAATTACTCCACAGTATCACGCACTATCTGACAGCTCTAATAACACTTAATGAGATTATCGCTAAATCTAGTTTTCTGTTAAGTCATGCTTTCAAATTGTGGGTTTATCGTATTGTTTAATTTATTTTTGATGGTACTATTCTCGTCACAAAGGGCATGGGTTGTATAACTACGGATATTTGAGAGTTTGTACAAATCTGGTATTGCAAAAATAAATTTATTTTGAAAATACAATTCTAACGCACAATATTGAAGAACAATCTTTAAGTGATATGAGTGAATATGGGATTTATCCTTATATTCAGTTTTACTATCTGTATTATTCCTTAATTTTTCGCAAGTTAAATTATAAAAAAAAACAAAAAAACTGGTGTGAGACACTCACACGACATTCTCTTTTTAATACAATTATATATAAAACGACAAATTTTCTTCTAACTCAAATTTTGTCCAACCATTAATATAGTGGCGGGGGGGGGGTACTAATCTTGGCAGGTAGAATATAGTATGACCCAGAAGAGCGTTCTAAGAACATTGAAACCACTATATAAAGTTAAAAAAAATCTGGTGTAAACACCAGCTTTCTCTTACTCCATTTTATTTGAGTGTCTTAGTGTAAAACAATATTTAGTGACTCCATTGCACGGAAATTGTAGAGAAAAATCCAAAAAACTCAAAAACCTATTCTTTAAAATCGCATTACCGGTTAACTGATTTTTTCAAATTTGAAATTCTATCAATGTTACTACTGTGTAGTAATATTATGTAGGTGGTAAAATTGTGTATTATACTGTGTAAGTGGCATTTTAGAGCAAAGCATAACGCTAATGTTCCCCCAGAACACCCAAAAAATGGAAAAGTTTCAAATAAAAGTGATAGGGATTGATGTGTATCGATGGTATCTGAAGTTTAAAGAAAATCATTGAGCAGATTTCGAGAAAATCACGAAAAATTAAAAAAAAAACATTCATTAAAGTTGCACTTCCGGTTGATGGTTTTGCACGAAATCTTCAAGACTGATGCGAGATAATACTTAAAAGGGAATACCAAATTTGAACTTCCTGCGACTTTTCGTTTTTGAGGTATTGTGGTAACACATATTCAGACACACAAAGTACAACAAAGGAAACCTGTGAAAGAGTTTATTTGTACCTTATTCCATTTCAATGTTGTGCTTTTCCTTTTTTCTTGTAATTTTTCACCAATCTCTATTCATTTGTTCTAATAGTTCTTTATTCTGTATTGTTTACGGCCAAACTGTCTGCATCGTTTAGGGCGTCGCCCTAAAATAAAATTTTTAAATTAAGGCGCATCAACATCTATACTGGCGCCCGGAACCTTCTCGTGGGCTGCCGGCAGTATTCTCTCGTTACTCTGTCAATCACGGGACAATTGGCATTAGATACTCCGAGGACATGAAAATGTAAGGGCAGCACTGCTGGACTCAACCCAGGTCTTCGGCGAAGGAGTCCAGCGCGCTATTACTCAGCTGATCCCATCACTTGTTATTATTAAATCCTACAAACAAAATACGAAGTAAATAGGATTTGGGCGAGCTGGCGCACTTTTGTTCAAAATGGCGGCCATCCCTACCCCTACCTCTCCCCACTCCTCCCATCACTCCTTAAGCCACGCTCTCTGACCAATCATCAAACTGGACGAATACTTAGGCACGCCTACTTACCCCAACCCTCTCCCAAGCCACACCCACTTATTCCCTATTCCCGGCCCTCCCTCAAGCCAAGCCCACTAACCAATCCTCGACGAGGACTTAATCACGCCCACTTACCGCCACCACTTCCTTTTCTTCACCACCAACCAATCATCGAACTGGACGAGCACTTATACCACGCCCACTTATCCCCACCACTGCACAACTTTCTAAACCATGTCCACTTACCCCCTCCCCTTTACTTATCATCCAAATGATGACTCCATTTTCTTTCCACCCCCCACCCATTAACTTACCGTCCAATACGATGACCGTATTTTCTCCCCCCACACCTTAACCTAACATTCAATGACTCCATTACCCCCACCTCTTAACCTAACATCCATGCCGATGATACCATTTTCTTTCCACCCCCACCCCTTAACTTAGCATCCAATCCGATGACTCCATTTCTCCTCCCACTCCTTAACCTAACGTCCAATTAGATAACTCCATTTTCTTTCCACCTCCCTGGTCAATCCATCCCCACAACAAGATGGCGTAACCTAATCCTGTAACACATCACCCCTCTCACCTGACTCTTGGCTGGAGGGGTATCTTTTATTATTATTTTATATGAAAAAACTTGTCTTTCCTGCGATTCAATCCTACAATCTTTAGGTTAGAAATCCATCACCATAACCAATCGGCCGCAATGGTCCTCTCGCTAGCTATAGATTTCAACGTACACTTCTATCTTAACCCCCGCACTATCATAATTTTATTCCCCTTTCCCACTCACAAAAAATAAAAAATCAATTGTAGAAAAAATATGGCCGAGTGGAATTCAAGTTTCGCACACATAATAATAATAAAAAACAACAAAAAATTGACTTACCCCTTCCAGCTAGCTGCCTGCTGCTGATATTTCACTCTACTTAACACGACGCGCACTTACAAAGAACTGAACTGCATCTGACAAAACAATCTAATATAATAACATTTATCCCCCCTCCTATGGCGTCATTGCTAGTTTCTGGCATGCGCACAGCCACTATATCTGCCGCTGCCTCATTGATTAGAATACCGATTTCATTATATTTATTACAGAATACTGCCTTTTAGTCTGAGTAGGGTTATACAGGCATCCCTTGGCGGGCGCACCATGATAGTACAAGCGGGGAGAGGGTGCCCTCAAGGGGGTTGTCTCTCACCAAAGTTGTGGTGCGTCGTCATGGATGACCTTTTGGTTAGGATGAACTCTTCGGGATTTTATGTGCAAGCATATGCCGATGATGATGCCATTTTATTGTTAGGGCGCTGTTTGACCACTATTTCGGACCTAATGCAAAGCGCCCTTAATATGGTATATTGGACGCAGGATAAGGGTCTTTCTATTAATCCTATGAAGACCCAGGCAATTCTATTCACTCATAGAAGGAAGATAGTAGGTTTTACACCTCCTAGGTTGTTAGGTACTTCCATACAGGTTAGCAAATCAGTGAAGTTCCTTGGGGTAGTTCTCGACAGTAAATTGAACTGGTCGGAACATGTTAAGACACAACATCAAAAGGCGATAATCTCCTTTTGGCAATGTCGAAGAGTTGTAGGTAAGAACTGGGGAATCACTCCCAAGATGATGTTCTGGATTTATTGTATGGTCATTAAACCTAGATTGGTATATGCGGCTTTGGTGTGTTGGCGTCGCATTGAAACACGATCTGCTAGACAGCTGTTGGAAGAAGTCCAGCGCTTGGCTTGTCTGGCGGTGACTGGAGC
>JAAEAF010004054.1:0-38007 GCA_011037195.1 Triatoma infestans | reverse complement strand
CTCTACTTAGTCATGACCAATTAAACGTCCAGAAAAATTCCAAGTTTGAAGAAAAATGGCATTGTTTCAGACAGAATTTTTCTTCTTTTTTTTTCTGAACTAATACCCAAACAAAGAATTAATTAATCTGTCATTCGAACATGATCAAGTGTTGGAGTGACGTGTTGACAAGAATGTGTGCCAAAATATCAGGGCCGTTGTTGTGGAGTTGAAGCGTGATTTTCCCTAGCAGGAAGATGTCTGCATTCTCTTCTGTTTTTTGTGTTCGTAAGTTTTGTGTAAATATATAGGTGAATGTATGTAGAATGTTCTGGTTATTCAGCAGTTGGAAGATAAATACAAGTTTAAAAAGGAAATAAAAATAGTTGATATTTATATGTACACGGAATATATGTAAACTGAAATTGGACAACCTTAGGCTACTATATATCTATATACCTTCCCCAATATATCTACTGATCAATACAAATAAATATCAAGATATATTCCATTTATGAATATAGTTTTCGATTTATTGCATGATTCCCATTACACCAAATATATATATCTTATAAATACTCACCCCCACGAGAAAGAACACAAAATAAATCTCAGTCCCTAAGGATATTTCTCTTCCTTAAATCCTAAAATAGTCTTTATTTCATCCACTTCACACCCTCTGTGCCATTTCACTTGTTTTTTGCAAGTCTATTGTTCTTTTTATAGTAAATTACAGAGATATTTTGTTTATGTTTCATTTCTTTATCACATGTTATCTAAAAAGAAAAAAGAACATGAAGTTGATTGAACATGAATTGAAGTTGATAGGAGGTTGTTTGCTGAGGAACTATTATGACGGCCATTAAGTAAGTACAAAACAACAAAGAACTGCAAATCAAAGAATAATGATTGTTTCAGCAATCATAAATTGGCACCACTGTGCCATCAGTTTAAAACAGTTGTTTGACCACAATATACCTCTATTATTCATTCAACAATGCATAGTCCCCTAGAGATCCACATTTTGGAGGAACATTAATATGATTACGTATTAAATCTTCAGAAATTTCCTTCCGAATTTTTAAACTAAACGTTATAGATTGTGAATCACTATGAAACATGAATGATTCACAATGTGAATGTTATAGTGATTGTGAATCACTATGAATCCTGTAAATTTTGGAATTTGAACATTGAAACGATATTTTCAACTCTATCACTGGCACAATCGTGTATTCAAGAAGATGTTACGATATTAGAAAGATGGCGCTGCAATCCTGAAAAATCTGCTGTGAAACACTCACACGATTTTCTCTTATTCCTTTTATTACAATTATAAAATGCCAAATTTTCTTTAAACTTCAAATTTTGCCCATTTGTCCAAATGTAAACACAGAGGTGACGGTGGAGAGACAAGTATCACTCTACCAAGTAGCAGTAGTAGTGAGAAGTGAGTACGTTGTCCCCACTAACATCGAACTAACATCATATTATATGTAATTTGACGCTACGATTTACGCAATCTATCTAATATCAATTTGGGGGGGGGAACAATGATTCATACAGAAGTGATAGGTTTATCTGTATAGTTAGTAACCCAAGTTTAGAGGAAATCGTTAGAGACGTTTTCGAGAAAATTTCAGAAAACTCAAAAACCTATTCTACAAAGTCGCACTTCCGGTTAACCGATTTTCTTCACCTTTGGACTTTTATCAACGCTTCTAATGTGTATTGATATTGTATAGGTGCTAAAACCATGTATTTTACTGAAGTGGTATTCTAGAGGAAAAAAAAAGCTACTCACCCAAAATATCAATTTCCCGGGAAAATGTTTCAAATAAAAGAGATAAGTACTTATATCTATGTGGAGATAATAGACGAAGTTTAAAGAAAATCGTTGGAGGCCTTTTCCAGCAAATTACGAGAAACTTAAATAAAAAAATCAGTCAAGTTGCATTTTCGGTTGATGGATTTTGATAAACACTTTTTTGGTACTCAGACACTCAGGAGATACTTCCGATAAAAAAAGTGAAAAAGAAAGAAACTGACGTCATCGCAGTAAAGGGGATCGCAGCAGGAAAGGGTTCTATAACTCCAGAATAATGCTCGCCCATCCTAAGCAATCCAATGCCTTGACACTATTGTTAATATTAGGCTGAGAATTTCTGCCAGCAATCCAGTCTGCATCTTCCGTCGTTAGATGTCTATTTGTTTGATCCCCTCAAGAAGTCATTATGTGACGTCAAGTTGCACAGTAACGAAGAAGTTGCCATCTAACAATTCTAACACAATATTTGTTGGAGGCCTGCAGAGGTCGTTGCTTGCAATTAGTCGTTCTTTCCAGCTGCCCATCACGCTACACATTACACACATTCAAAATATATCTTTTAGGTTGCAGATCTAGTTTTTCGCCAGGTGTGTGACATCATGAGGAAATGGCTGTACACACTTCTGAAATCCTTCAATTTTTGGATATATATATATCCAGAGGAAACACAATTTAGAAAACCTGACACTGTTGAAATAGTTCCTCTTCTTAGAGCAGCAAGGAACAACAACAGCGAAATCGCTATTTGGACAAAAACGCTTAAGACATCTATTAAGATTCTGTTGGGAATTTATCGAAGGAAAATCACTGAGGTTAATAAGAAAATAAATTTTAAAACTGGTAATAAAAGTAGAACAGCAATAAATTATAAACGAGGAAAGAAATAGGTCCGCCAAAATTAAAACTGCAATGCATATATGAAAGAAATGTTTTGGTTGAAGACGACTGGACTACTAGAAAATGAGCCGATCTAGGATAGTATTCTATTTGTGATGAAACACTCATAAACCAAATATTCTGATATTTTACATAAACCAAGATTAGTTGGTATAAGAATTCACTTTGATTATGATAACCTGATGAATCTCTTTGGTTTAATTCTTGCAAGTTTTCTTTTATGTTCTCTTTTCTTTCTCCATGGTAAAAAGATGCAGTAAATTTGATTGCTGTTTCTCTCTGTCGGTCTGTCTAAGTAATGATTTGTAAGTCTGATGAGGCGACCATTTTCCTCCCCCTTGGGGTGCGGGGGCGGCCAGCTACACAATTCTGTTGATTGCTGTTCACATAAAAAGTTAACGCACCTTGCCTGAGTGCATCAGTTTATCTCTTTTAATTCCATTACTTTCCTGCCGACTTGAAACCTTTTTTTTGTCGGCTGAATAAAATGAAATTGCAATACTTGGGTATCAGTGGTTACGACATTTCCGCAGTTTTTCTTTCTCTCACTCCTATAAAAGAAAATATTGTGATCCTGACAAATGTTCAAAATTGAGTTTTAACCAGAATCACATTTTTTGATGTCCCTGATTATGATGGATAATAACTTTATTTATATACATAAATATCTACAGAAAAGTTTTCGGATTTTTTAAAAAAAAATTCTCCAAAACGACTCAAACAATTTCTAATAAACTTGGTATTCTACTCCACAGATATAAACCTTTCATTTTTATTTGAAACATTAAAAAAAAGAAAGTTACTATTTCAAATACTTTTGGGATTTGATATAGGCGTTGTCTTCAGGACTGCCGCGTAATCACATTCAATTATTACTTCCTCCGTGTGACAACCAACATGTATGTACCTCCTCATAATCGAAGTTTGTTGGGCCTAAAATACCTTAGTGGGCTTAATTTCATGAACTAACCTTTGTAAAATTTAGTTTTATTTTAAATATATAATAAAATAATTAATGTTGATTTTTAATTTTCTCAAATTTTAAAATTTAACCGGTAATAGATTAGGAATCAGGAGAATTCCATCATTCATGCAGTCATGTTTGAACTGGCATAAAAATCATGTTCAATGATACTAGCCTCACAAATGATTGGTCATTGATCCATTGCCCTCTCCCAACCAAAATTCAGTTGCTGATTTTCTGCTCATTGTGGACAAATGAAAACAATGTGATGTGCAACCCCTAATCCAACTTTCTCTTACTTCAGTTAATACCTACCTCTGTTACAGTCCAACAATACAACACTTGAAATCAAACGTCACAGATTTTTCCAGAATCCTTCAATTAACAATATTTTTCCGAATAAATAGTTCAAATAAAAACTATTAAGATGTTTGAACGGCAATAGCCAGATTTCTGGCAATATAATTCTGGCAATAATTCTAAGGCCTGACGATTTGAATATCATTTATTGATACTTATCTAGACAATTAGCACAGCATATCAACCTGGAAAAATATTTCAAATAAAAGTGATAGGCCTCATATATATATATATATATATGTGTGTGTGTGTGTGTGTGTGTATGGTGTCGTGGGGGTTACTATGCAAAGTAAAAAAGAAAATCGTTGCAGATATTATGAGTAAAGTCGCATTTTTGGTAGACGGATCTTGAAGAAACTTTATATTCGATCCGAAAATGGCAACTAAATGGAGTTTAATTATTCTGCTATTTTTCACTTTTGATATATTTTTTTCACGCAAACACACACACACACACACACACACACACACACACACACACACATATATATATAGAACAGTCGTTAAAAACTATTTTTTGGTATTTAAAGAACCTCTGACATGTATTTTCGGTGGAAGCAAAACTTTGTAAATTTTTTCACGCTTGCAATACTTCTTGCTCTTATAGTTGGGAGACTAAGTGAAAACTGCTCCAAAAATAAATTGGGGATGGAAGAGAAATCAAGCTGAAAGAATAGCCAAAGGAACCGGAAAGAGAAACTAAGATAAAAAACGCAGAAAGCAATAGGGGGAGGGTTGAAAACGTGGAAAAGATAAGAACCAGTAAGAAAAATGAAGACAGAAAAGTAAGAAGTATAGTAGAAGAATGTCAACAGAGGGGAAAACAATGCCTAGAAGTAATACGAACAGGAAGGAGAAAACAGAAAATATTATATTTATAAAGATGGGATTAGTGGTAGAATAAATTTCGAAGGACTAGGAAAGATAAAGTTAGAAAGTGAAATGTGGAGGAATGAAGAAACTAAAGATATAAAAATAAACAAGAGGAAAGGCTAAAATGAAATAAGATAATGACTCAACTAGCAAAGAAGTAGCAAAAATAAAAGGGGGACAGAACTGGAAATAAGTGGAACACAAATTAGAAAGCTGGAACGGAATGATTTTCAATGATCTGTGTTTGTTTTTGTTTTCTAATTTAGATACGGAAATGTAGATACATTTAGATGCTGGTGGTCGCCCATGGGCTTGGCTAGAAATAGAGATCTCTAGGATTACCGTTGTAAACTTTACAACCTCATTCGGCAGTTATGATCAGACGGGGATAAAAAGTTGTTTCAGTTATCTGTGAACAACAGCTAGTTTAAGTTAAGACCGCAAGGAATCTAAAGGAAGAAAAACTAATCATATGAGTTGAATGTCATTGGCGGCACCGGCCAATTTATTTTAGTCTTAAGAATGATAAGAAGTAGGATGGTAAATCTGTGGAAGCTCAGACTATAATATTCACTATATCCTGGCTATACTTATTTGTTAAGGAAAATACTCTTACTTCCAATAAGAGGAAGGATTGCGACCGTGTCAAATTTTCCAAATTAGTTTTTCATCTGAAATACATGTTTTGAGGAAGAAAAAAAGTTTTTAGCAAATGTGAGTGGTGTGTTTATCTGTGTGTGTGTGTGTCTCGAATACGAAAAATTGCAGGAATTTGGTAAAAAGTCGCGAAAATTGCTTGGACGATTTTCTTCAACTATCTAAAGATTTAAATATCTATCTCTTTAATTTGAAACATTTTCCAAAAAAAAGACTGATATCAGATTTTTGATGTTATTGTTACGCTCTTCTAGACTACAATGTAATCACTTTTCTTCCTGGCTAGGTTGATAGGTTAGTACTTATCCCTCCACCACCTCTATGTTGATTATAGGATAAAGAAAAATTTGGAGTTTTTTAAAAAAATGCTATTTTCCAGTTATATTATCAGGAGTAGGGGAAGTAAGGGACTAAAGTAAATTCTAGTTATATTATCAGGAGTAGGGGAAGTAAGGGACTAAAGTAAATTCTAGTTATACTGTCAGGAGTAGGGGAAGTAAGAGACTAAAGTAAGTTCTAGTTATGCTATCAGGAGTAGGGGAAGTAAGGGACTAAAGTAAGTTCTAGTTATGTTATCAGGAGTAGGGGAAGTGTGTGAGTATTTTGCAGCAGATTTTTTTTTAGGAAAAATACTTTTGAACTTTCCCTAAGTATCAGAAAATTGATTTAGAATTTGGTTATTGTGTGTGTATATGTGTGTTGCTGTTTATATAGATAGACGTGGACGTTCTCTGTTGCCAGGTTAATTCAAATGAGAAAAATCGCTGAGACATTATTATGATATTCCCTAATAGCAAGGCGTCACCAACATCAAGATATCTAGGATGGAAATTTTGGCTCATCAAAAATGTTTAACTTTAATCGAAGGTTTAGTTTTCATTTTAGTTGATTGAGAATTTTCAATGCTGGACAGTACTTATTATGTTCGTCAATTTCATTATTTGTTGTTTCTGGAAAAGTGTGTCAGAAACTTTGAACATGAAATTCAATATTTTTTTTAGCAAGACGAGGTTTTCAACTTTTTTTATTTGCAAGAAAATTGTTTATAGATGGTTTATAGATGAGTTCTAGGTAAACAATGTATTAAAAGTTTATGTGGTGGTTGGTTCCGCAGAGCTGGAAAGCATCAGAGACATTTTCCGTGGTAGCCTGCTTCATTTTGTGGTCATCGACCGGTTTCGGGCTTCGCCCTTCTTCAGGATGCGTTTTTCAGACAGTGAGACAACACAGACTTGCACAGAGCAAATTCAGTTTAACACTGACTGGTGTTTTAAATACAGTTAAAAAGGCAGGCATGCACAAATTAGAGGAGTTGTTAGCTAAAGGCGAACTTCATGCTTTGGAGCTTCTCGCGGTGCTACTCCAGTTTCTATTGCTGCTTCAACTCACCTAGACCCTAGGTTGAGTTTAGCACCTAATCCTTTGAATCAAGCATCATTAATCGTTTGAATCAAATATCAGTCTGAATTGCCTCGTTTAACCTTGCTAAAATTTAACGATACTTCCGATTGGGATGAATTTTATAACAAATTCATGACAACTTTATGTTATCCCCTAAACAAAAATTGCTATATTTGATTAATCATTTAGCGGGTCAGGCTTATGATAAAATCTCTAGGCTACCCCTTAATGATGAAAGTTATGAAACTGCCCTTAAGGTTTTAACTGAGCGCTATTATAAAAAAAGGGTGATCGTTAAAAAATATTGTCGTCATTTGTGGGGTTGATACCCTTCGAGCGTTACACATTAATTAAATTGCACACATTATGTGCTGTGTGTTTGAATGAAAAACACCAAGGCGTTTGTGCTGACTTACAGGCCTGCGCCAAGTATAAATCTACCGCACTTTAGACCGCTTCCGCTATCCTTTAACGTGAAAACCCAAGTCTGCCACTTCTGGTTTTCCTCGGGGTTAGTGATAATAAGTTGGTCTATTGTCGAATGAGTGTCTCCGGCTTCTCCCGGCCTGCAAGGTTTATTAGCAAGCACATGGTCTACTTCCGACTGCTTCTCCGGCCCGTAGCTTCTGGGAGCCCGATTAATTGTTATCAGAATTCATCAGCCAAGCAGCAGTATGTGGATCAAGACTCTACAGTAACAGGCACAAAAGGTCTTATTTCCTTTTCCTATTTTCCTCTTCCCTTGTCCCCAATTTGGGCTAAGGACACTTTTCCTTAGCCCAATTTGGGTCTGCCTGCACTGGTGTTGAGGTTTCTGCGTTTAAGGTAAGCGCCATTCCTTTTGGATTGTTTAAGGTAATAAATATTATTGCTACTAATTTTTAAATTGATTTAATATTCATTTTGTTCATATATATGAGCCCATTTACTCTCTCTTTATTCAATATATATACAGTCCACTTGATATTTTCACCACTTTTCTTTTATTTTTATTCCTTTTTTTTTTATTTATTAAACAGAGGGACTGGAGAGCCTTTCTCAACTTTTAATTTTCTTTTATTTTTATTTATTTCCTGTTTTTTACTATATAACATGCTTTTAACCACTACGTAACTATGGTGTGGCGTTTATTTTTAACTTATTATTTTAACATATAAAGCAGTGTAGAGGGAATGTTAATATATTGTAATATATACAGAACTGTTGTGGTGGTTGGTTCCGCAGAGCTGGAAAGCATCAGAAACATTTTCCGTGGTAGCCTGCTTCATTTTGTGGTCATCGACCGGTTTCGGGCGTTCGCCCATCTTCAGGATGCGTTTTTCAGACAGTGTGCCAACACAGACTCGTATAGAGTAACTTAGTTTCACACTAACTGAGGTATATTTTTAAAAATACTAAACTCTTAAACTAGGTAAAGGGATGTGGCCAGATGGGTGGGAAAACACGTGTTTGGGTTGTTAAAGGGCAAACTCTTTTCTTACAGTGGACGCAACACGCGGGGGTCTAATCTTTAAACTCTGTTGTTGGAGGGAGACTTACTTCACAATTAACTAACCAAAATATTAAGAATATACAAAATAAAAAATGAGATACACAAAATAAATCTAAATAAAATTAAACAACGATTAAACTAACATTTAAAATTCATTCATTCGTTTAAAATTGAACGGTTTTTTATAATTAAGTTTTTCCAGTTCCAGAGAATTAAGAAATTCCAGTCATTCTTTCACTTTTTCACGCAACCCTCACATCCTCGCAAGCATGTATACCTAATTATGTTTTCTTATGCAATTAAGTTTTTTATTATGCATCCCACACACCTTGTCACATCATCACTCACATACATCATCCAAATACGCACTTTTTTTTTTTTAAAATATATATATATATATATCTAAACTAGTAAAGTTATATGTACATAGTAGATTTAAAACTAAACCTAACCTTAAAATCTATTTAAGAACTATTTGTTGCGTGTGTAATTGTGTTTCTGTTGCCATTGTGGGAAGAGTGTTCTGAATAATGGTTCACTAGCAAATTTTGTCTGTTCATTTATTAAGTTTTGTGTTTTTCGTTTATATATTTCGAGTTGTTCTACTATGTCAAGTCGTCGTCCTTTGTGGCCAGGGTGTATTAGTTTCATCGTGGTCGTTATGTCATCGGGTTTGTGTTTGTTAGTGTTTAGGTGATTGGCGTAATTTGAGTCAAGTTTGTTGTATTTGTATGATCTGATGTGTTCGGTAAATCGTTCCTTGATTTTTCTGCCGGTCTGCCCCACGTAACTGTTGTCACAGTCCGGGCACTTCAACTCGTAGACCCCACTGCTGTCATACACGTCAGTGGACTCGGTACGAGTGCGGAGTTTTTTGCCTAATTTGTTGTTTGTCCGGAAGGATGTCTTAATGCCCAGTTTTTTGAAAAAATTTGTGAGTTTGTACGTGTGGCTTCCAATATATGTGAATGTGGCGAATTTGTCTGCTGTTTTTTGTCAGTCCTATTTCGGTGGTGTGGTTCGTTTTTGAGGAGTTTATTAACGATGTTTGTATTGTACCCATTGTTTCAGCTATTTATAAACATCGTAATAAAAACTCCTCAAAAAACGAACCACACCACCGAAATAGGACTGACAAAAAAACAGCAGACAAATTCGCCACATTCACATATATTGGAAGCCACACGTACAAACTCACAATTTTTTCAAAAAACTGGGCATCAAGACATCCTTCCGGACAAACAACAAATTAGGCAAAAAACTCCGCACTCGTATTTGGATGATGTATGTGAGTGATGATGTGACATGGTTTGTGGGATACATAATAAAAAACCTAATTATATAAGAAAACATAATTAGGTATACATGCTTGCGAGGATGTGAGGGTTGCGTGAAAAAGTGAAAGAATGACTGGAATTTCTTAATTCTTTGGAACTGGAAAACTTAATTATATAAAAAATCGTTCAATTTTAAACGAATGAATGAATTTTAAATGTTAGTTTAATCGTTGTTTAATTTTATTTAGATTTATTTTGTGTATCTTATTTTTATTTTGTATATTCTTAATATTTTGGTTAGTTAATTGTGAAGTAAGTCTCCCTCCAACAACAGAGTTTAAAGATTAGACCCCCGCGTGTTGCGTCCACTGTAAGAAAAGAATTTGCCCTTTAACAACCCAAACACGTGTTTTCCCACCCATCTGGCCACATCCCTTTACCTAGTTTAAGTGTTTAGTATTTTTAAAAATATACCTCAGTTAGTGTGAAACTAAGTTACTCTATACGAGTCTGTGTTGGCACACTGTCTGAAAAACGCATCCTGAAGATGGGCGAACGCCCGAAACCGGTCGATGACCACAAAATGAAGCAGGCTACCACGGAAAATGTCTCTGATGATATACAGAACTGTGTTGTAAAATTATTTATATGTATATAATCAGAGATTTTGTGGGGAATTGCTTGTCATACGAGATAGAATTTACTACCCATTGTTAGGGTGACATATGTTAAACAATTCATAACAATATTCTGATTATTAACACTAAGTTTCAAAAGGTATTTTCCTTCATATTCACGTGTATAGGAATCTGTACTAGATCATATGTGGTACTTCGACAAATATTTGAGTTTAATATATATATATTACATGTTAGTTGAATTGTCAAAAGATAAATAATCCCAAAGTATGTTTACTCACAAAGTATGTATAGAAATCGCTTATGAACATGAACATATCTTATGTGCTCTTAGGCAAACAAATGGTTCTTGTCTCTGTGTTTGCAGCTGTTAAGAAATTAAAGTTGAAGGTTATTGTTAAACAATGCGATATATATATATAAGGAGCGAATTTGACCGTGTAGTGCGGCTCATTCCCAGGAAAATATTGAAATAGCGCTTCAGATGGAATTGTGGTAGCAGCTAAAATTAAATTTTTAAAAAAATTTCAAGAACATGAGAAGTTTTAGCGCATAAATATTTTTAGAAAGCGATGTACAGCAGCGAGGCGATAAATTTCCAATAGATTTTAAATCAGTAAAAAGGCGCGTCTGGAATAAGCTGACATTACAGCACTCAGTTTATGATTCACTAAATTAGGGCATCTTTCTAGTCAGCGTAAAGCTTTTTACTTTGTCTTATTCCCCGTAAGCGGAAGTATTATTGTAATCGTGTCAAAGTTTGCGATATCAAGTTTTCACCGGAAATATGCGGTTTGAGGTTCCCTGAGTCCGAAAAGTGGTTTTTGGAAAATGGGGTGCGTGGTGTGTGTGTGTGTGTGTGTGTGTGTGTGTGTGTGTGTGTGTGGATGGATGTGAACAGCATAGCCCAAAAACGATTAATCGCAGACAGTTCAAATTTGACATTCCATTTAGATATCATCATGGGATCTGACAGTATATTTACTTCACATATAAAGTGCTACAACTTTTATTTGAAATATTTCTCCGAAAAAATTCATTTAAAAGGCTTTTGGGGAAGGTTTGGGTTATGTTTATTCTAAAATGCTATTTTAGTTTATTATACAATTCTGTTATTTAAATAATGTTAATAAGATTATTAATGTTGATAAAATTCCGTATGTTGAAGATAATCGGTTGGCCGGTAGTGCAGTCTCTGAATAGTTTTTTGCGATTTGAGATAGTTGATAGATGTTAGAGAATGAGGTAGCGAGAGAATAATAAGGAGAGAGGCAGACTGGCTGAGAATTAGAAAGTAAGTAGATAGTTTGCTGACTGGATGTCGATAATTGTTGTAAAAACTGTCCTGAACTGTTCTTCTGTAGCGCTACATAAATGAATTCCCCTCCCTATTTGGACTAGGCAGCGAGCCACTAGGTTCTTCGGATCCTCACGCATCTTGATGATTCGGATCCTATTACAGAACTATCTATGACTACCTTTTACTACGTTTATTACCGTTCTCATTAAAAACATTTCTTCTAACTTGGACGTTCTTAGTAAAACTTTAATTTGGCCGCATTATTTATAGATATAGGTAGTGAGGACTGAAGTTGGGGTTTATGAGGAAAGGTTTACCTGAATATGAGCCAGCAGCTCTCTCAATTCTCAGGAAAACATTACAACGGCAGTTTATTAAACATTGTCCAGCCTAATTCAGACGTTTTCCCAGACACCTTTCAAAATAAATTTGTTTGGGTAATTGCTTCAAATAAGAGGGATTGCCTATTATATCTGTGCATTTTACATTTCAAGTTCAAAGAAGATTATGGGAGTTAATTTCAAGAAATCAGCGAAAAACAGTTTAGTAAAATTGCACTTCCGGTTGACGGATTTTTACCGAAACCTTTGTGTCTGATGCGGTACTGGTTCTTATATGAAAAACGCTTTTTCGTTTTTGAGATATTTTGTTCACACAAACACAATCCATTCTTTAAAAACATTTTTTCGTCTCTGCTGAAAGCTTCAATAATTTGTATTTTCCTATTAAAATCAATCTTATAAATTTGTTATTTTATCGATTATTGAATGCTTTATTTATGCCCACTTCTTGAATTATATCACTTTGTTTCTACGGAGGCTGGGCCAATCTGGTCACCGTTTGGTTCAATGTCTGTTTATATGTATGTTACAGCTGATGGATGTAGCTGATTATGATTGTCATGTCACTGGTTAGTTCCATTAACCCAAATACTCGGCACAATCTTGTCGCACATCCCCATCAGTCTCCCTCCTCTAGGACTCGCCCGCCCGGACTCTACAGGTTATTTACAATAACAATAACAGTTATTTAACTGGTTCATTCTACTGGAAACCATTCTCCATTTTATCTCTAAAATTCTCTATAAACAACTTTTATATCTTTTATACTTGTCTTCAATTCCAAATGTCTTCTTCTGCCCACTCGATATTGTCCTCCTTTTCTGACCACTGTGCACGCTAGGTATGACCTGTTTTCCGTCTTCTAGAAAAACGTGACGAGAATGTGCTTGCTAGTTTTTTCGCTTTTCCCAGGTCCTGCATTTGGTTTCTATTCTAGTGTCATTATTTTATTCCTTATTTTTCACTCATTCTATCTTTATAGTTAGTGTCCTTTCTTCCTCTGTAATACACTTTACCATTATGATATCGTACATACTTCTTCTTTCACTCCACTTATTATTTTGTAATATACGTAATAATAATAAAAAAACATAAAGCAAAAATAATAAATAAACTTTATGAATGAAAAAACTTTTTCTACTGCCTCTTTCTTAGTATTTCACCATTTATTTATTTTTTACTTTCTCCTAAAAAGAGTACAAGAAATATACTTTAAGCGAATGATTTGTTTTTTGTTTTTATAAAAAAAAATTTAAAAACTGAAAATTGATTGGGCACTCGAAATTGGTATTTTGTTTAGGCATTACCACGCACCAGACACCAAGATTTCAGACAAAATCCATCATCCAGAAGTGCGACTTTACTCAATGTTTTTTTTGCGATTTTCTTGGCTCCAAAGATTTTCCTTATACTTCCTCTGCTATCTGCACACATAAATCATTTTCACTTTAATTTGCAAAAATTTCCCAGGAAAAATGATTATTTGGGGTTCAGAGAGAACAGTAGCGTTATGCTTTCTTCTAAAAATACTTTGCTACAATCTATGGTTTTACCATTTATATAATATTAATATACATTACAAGTATTAATGGAATTGTCGGTTTTGAAAAAAATCGGTTAACCGGAAGTGCGATTTATAGAATAAGTTTTTAGTTTTTTTTTTTTTTAATTTTATCGAAAACGGTTATAATTTCTTCTGAACTTGGCATCTAAAACCAATTAGATATTGCTAGAATAACAAATTTGAAGGTAATCGGTTAAGCGGAAACGCGGTATTAACGAATAGGAAATGAGAAAAAATCATGGATACTGAAAAATAATTTCAATGAAAGTACATTTTCGGTTGACAAATATTAACTAAAATCTCCGTAACGGATCCGCTCGTGACCTCACTGGAATCGTAAATGTGATTTTTCGTTTTTGAGTTAATTAACTCAACAATTTTTTTTTTATTTGTCTTTATTAAGAATACGTAATACATACAAAATGGCATTAAGACAAAAAGAATATAAAAAACAAAACTTTCCATGTAAATGAAAAATAAAAATTAATTTATAAAGACATGTACCATAGTCAATAGACCGTCGGTGGAGTCTTGTACTATTATTATGAGAGGAAAACATAGAAAATCATGTAATAACCACTTTTAAGAAAAACCCTGCATTTAGTCGATGGTGGAAAGAAAAGCATAAAATAAAACAAGTGAAAAGCCGAGAAGAAAGTTAAACATGGTTCATTTTGTACTGATATAAAGATTTTCAGAAATTCGCCAAAGAAGGCCAGAGTCTACCATTCAAGATGTCCAAAGTGCCAGATACCGAAAGGCATTGGCTACCAAACCATTTCAATCTAAGATCACTAAGTCTACTACAAACAGCTTAATATAGAACTATCCAATAAGACCTATCCAAAATAGAATCACCACATAGTTCACAAGTTTCTAGTTCATCAGTCACAAAAACTGGCCGCGGAGGACCCGGGTTCGAGTCCAGCTGTGCTACCCTTAAATTTTTTCTTCCTAGGAACTTCTACAGCTCGCTGTCCAGTGATGTCTGTAACGAGAGAACACTGTGCAGAGTCCGACAGTACGCAAATGACCTTAGATGTTGATGCGCCTTAAATTAAAAAAAAAAATTAGAACGATTCGATGAATACCAAGGAATGAGAAGAAAGGAAGGTATAAGTTACTAATTAGGATATCAGGATGAGTTAGGAATATCTGCTGTATCTTTGTTGTATAGAATGGGACTATAAATACTATCTTGTGTGACTCCCCGCGAGGATAGGCATCGTGGAGTTTTGTGGCGGTTATTGAATTCCTAAGAGCGCGAAGGAATCTTCAGCTTTTTGAAATATCTTTATCATTAAAAAAATATTTATAACGGTTTAATTAATTTTAGTAGGATTTTAATGGTTTGTTTGCCATTATTCGTAGCATTGGTGGTGATCTGAATACGAAACTTCAATGGTTTTTAAAGCCCTAGAATACAGGGGAAGAAAAATCAAGAACGCGAATGGATGGTTCATACGGGGAATTAAACCAAATACCAAGGGAGGTTCAGTTAGGAGATGGTTCTTTGAAGTCGTTCATCTTGGAGGGTTCTTGAAAATCATCAACGTGAAACAATTTTTCTCTTTGCTTACGCGTAGGGTGAAGTGTCTCTGTAAGTATCCCAGCCTAACATCCGAAAAGCTCTTAACTGTGACTCCTCCTACATTCACCAATTTGAGTGTACTTGGGTTCAGCGCACAATCTAGCTTACCTTCACTCGCCCTATCTATTTACGTACTCCGTGGCGCTAAAGCCCTACAAGGACATGAGCATCTTCCAGTATTCTATGCAACGATTGTGTCCCGGGCATTTGTCCGCAATTTTCTGATGTCTAATTTTCTTAAAACTCAACTGTGCCTTCCAATAATCTCATACGAGGTCTCCCTCTACATCGGCTACCTCCCAGGGCTCACTTTACACAAGTATGTTTGGAAACCTGCTTTCAGGAATTCTTTCTACATGTTCGAACCACTTTAACTGGTTCCGCCCTAAAAAAAAAATCCCTGTTTTTTGCCGAACGACTGTGCAACTTTAGTTGAGGCTTGTTACCTGTGGTGATTTAGAGTGCATAATCGAAATAAAGAAACGGGTGCATAGAGCTCAGTAGCCTTGTGAAGACACATCCCAGAATAGGTCATTTCAAAATCAAGGTCTCTAGTTAGGAGTTAAATTTAGAACTAACAAACCTACTCTTAACAACTATGTTGTTACTCACACCAACACGCTCGGTCGCTCAGAAATTACACATTAACGTTTTATAGGTGACCCACATTCTATGTAAAAATAGTGAACCTCCAAGGAGCGCTGAATAGAATATTTGTAAGAAGCGCACAATAGATGGAAGTGTATGTTGATTTTGTCGTTGCTCTTTCTATAAGTATCTATCAATAAACATCTGATCGCGATAGCGATTGACTTCTAATTGCGCGCTAACCACTGAGCTAATCTCTTCTCTCTAACTGTAGTAGAAACATTAGTTCATTCAAGTATATTTAAGTTGCGATTTTGGCGCACCTGTGCCCCTGATTCAGTAGAAATACTCAGTTCCAAACTTACTACAGTAAGGAAAAGTCGTACGAATGTTACCCCCCCCCCGGTCTTTACAATAGAAAAATAACAAAATAAAGAAGACAATTACTTTTAAAAAGCTTTTATTATTAAATTATTTTTCTCAGAACATGAAAGACAAGGAAAAATAACAAGAATTTTCCTGCTTTTCTTTTTACTTTGTTTGATCTTTAAAAACTTTTCGTTTTTATTTAAAGAAAAACTTCATCGTCCATTTATTAAAAAATAATGATAAACAAATATCTTTTGTAATTCTATGTTCCTAATTTTATTTTATTTTTTCTGAACTTTATTTTTCTAAGAATTAAAAAAAACAAAACAAACACTAGTCATTATTAAATAAATTTATTACCTGTTCTATTTTTATTATTATTTATTACAGTATATAATATGAAAATATATACAGATACAGAGACTCTTGAACGTTATAAACCTTTACAGGGCCTCCTAGTCTAGGTTCTGACTCAACGCCTCCGCCCTCCATTGCTTAGCCAAAAGAGTTTCATCCGAACCGTTCTTCCTTTTGGGTCACACAATGTTTAGACAATGAACCCCTCGGCTAAAATTGTTAACTTGTTATTACACTGCTAAAATATTCAGTAATTGTGTGGTGGGGGGCAGCCAATCTCAGGTCCCCATGAAGGCTGCTTACAATCTCTTTATTAAGTCAGTTGGCCCACAATCTCATTATATGTTTTGCACCCGAAACAGAAGCACGTATGTAATTTTTTAATCTTGGCTTTGTTATTGTGCATCATTAGTTACAATAATTCATCAGCTAATTTAATAAAAATAAAAACAAAAAAAGAGAGAAAAAAAAATAGGAATTCAGAAGCTATGCTTTTAAAATGCTTCGCTGAAATGAAGGAAGAAATTTCAGTTGAAGAAGCAACAATTCGAACTTATTGAAAAATGTAATAATGTTTTCTCTACTCTAAATAATGCTGCAAAAGATATAGAAACTTTAAAATTAGAAAACACTGATTTAAAGCGGCAGATTTCTAAGTTACAGGATCGCGCAGATAACGAAGAACAAAGGAAGTTAAGGAAGACAATAACTATATATGGCATACCTTATTTACATTCAGAGGATTTGATAGATATTATAAAAAAATTGTCAATTTATTGAAATGGATTACAATGTTAGCAGCGTACACAGGAAAAAGGGGAAACACTATCAGACTAAACCTTTAATTATTCTAAAATTAGGTAGTAAAATGTTTTTGGAAAAATTAAAAGATAAAAACTTACACACACACTTGGATTTGAAAAGTTGTCAATTAGATAAAAAGTTCGGCCTAAATAATAATATTTATATTAATGAAGCAATGTCCTTTAAAAATAGATACTTATTTAAGAAGCCAAAAGAAGTGCCAAAAAATAAATTGTTGAAGTATGTTTGGTTCAAAACTGGCAGACTTATGCAGACAAAATGACACCACATCTGCTGTAAAAATTAATTCTGAAGCCGATTTGGATGTATGTTGCAACTCAGGCACCACCACTTACGAAACCGACTCAGACGAATTTAATATTAGCGAAATGAAGACAACAAGAAACTATAAGAGGAAGAAGGTAGGAGCAATAAGCCCTAAAGTGGCATGGCAATCGGCAGATTCAACAGTATCTGTCAACCTCAAACTGGTAATGCAATCTATAGGGATGTACAAGGTAACTCTAATGTTCAGACAAACTCAGTCAACACTTGTAATGTCAGTTTTACTAATAGTAATTATAGTTTATTACACTGGAACATTGAAGGTTATAATAATATTTTTAGTCTCAATTATAAAACAAAGAATATATTACTAAAAGATGATGTAATAGCCCTATCGGAAACTTTTTTAACTAGTGCCCCTTCAAGTTAACGTAACTAAAACCAAAATATTATATTTTCATAAAGGTGGAAAACCAGGTAAACAAAAGAAATTTGTTTTTAATAAAGAGCAAATAGAAATTGTTAATGAATCAAGTACCTTGGTATTACTTTTGGGTCAAGCGGTAAGTTTCGAAAAGCGGCTGAATACTCATTAGGAATAGCGGCAGCTACAAAAGTAAAGCATTTGTTGTCTAGAGGGAAATCGGATTCATGGGAAGCTAAGGGAGTTCTCTTTGATTCAATGGTTAGCAGCGTCCTTTTGTATTGTTGTGAAATTTGGTCAGTCCCGTACGGGGAAATGCTCGAAAGAGTACAAGTAAAGTTTTTTAAATCTCTCTTGCAACTACCGAACTCAACACCAGACGCCTTGCTGAGACATGAGACTAATAGAACACACCTTGATTTCCAAATTTTTAAAAGAATGATCGGTTGGTGGACGGCTCTGCTTAAGATGAAAAGCGATCGTATACCTAAATTATGTTTTAACAGACTTGTTGCCTTAGTAAATTCTTCCCAAATTCCTTTTAACTGGTGCGTGCATTTGCGAAACTCCTTAGCGAAAATTGGGCAATTAACTTGTGGGAGTCACAAGACTACAACGAAATAAACATAAAGAAAAACAGCATAATTAGCGCTTTTAAATTGTATTTGGACAGCAAAGACATAGAAAAACTATATAATACAAGATATAATAGTTACATTAGATACATTAGTAATTATAATTGCAGAGAACACTATCATTTAATAAATGCTCCAATAGAATATTTGAAAGTAATTTCCCAGATCCGTTTAGCGAGCGAAAAGTTTCCAAGAACTATAATAAAAAACAAAAAATATGAATTCCAGCCGAAAAAAAATCTGGTGTGAAACACTCACACAACTTTCTCTTACTCCAGTTCTCAAAATGATAATTGACAAATTTTATAATTTGTGTACCAAATTTAATGAAATTCGTCGAAAACTGAAAAAACTGTTCAGTAAAAGCGCACTTCCGGTTTACTAATTTTCTTGAAACTCGGAATTTCAGCCATCTATTTATTTCTAACTAATTATGTTTGGATGATAGGATTGTATAATGAACTAGGATAGCACTTTGATGAAAATCTAACCCCACCCTTCCCCTAAAAGTGCTCTTAAAAGAAATTTCCCAGAGAAATGTTTTAGATAAAAGTTGTAGATCTTTGCATGTTTAGTTTATATACGATGTTTCAAAAAAATCGTCAGAGCCATTTTTGAGAAAATTGCGAAAAAGTGAAGAAATCATTTAGTAAAGTGGTAAAGTAAACGCACTTCCGGTTATCCGATTTTTTTCAAACTCGGAATTTCAACAACATATTTAATTCTAATTAACATTATTTAGATGGCAGAATTGTCTAATAAACTGAAATAGCACTTTAGATGGAAACCTAACCCCACCCCTCCCCCAAAAGTGCCCTTCAGTGCATTTTCCCGGAGAAATGTTTCTAATAAAAGTTGTAGCTTTTTGTATGTGTGGTTGATGTTTGAAGTTTGAAGAAAATCGTCGGAGCCATTTTTGAGAAAATCGCAAAAAACTAAAAAATCAAACTAGTAAAGTGGTACTTCCGGTTGAGGAATTTTTACAGATAACGTACAGTCAGATCCCATGGTGACCTCTAAACGGAATATCAAATTTCAACTTTCTACGATTTTTCGTTTTTGAGCTATGCTGTTCACATACATACATACACACACACACACACACGGACACACACACACACGGACACACACACACACACACACACAGACCATTTGCTAAAAACCACTTTTTTGGACTCAGGGGACCTCAAAACGGATATTTCCGGTGAAAACTCGATATCGAAAATTTGACACGATTACAATACTTCCTCTTACTAGGAGTAAGAGAAAGTAATAACTGTAAACTTGGTATTGATAATAAACCAGACTCTATTATACATATGTTATTGTATTGTAAAACTTTTGCCATACATAGAGAAAATTTTTTTAGACAGATTCAATCAAAAAATAATCAATCAGAAAATGATATACTAGAGAATATTTTTAAATATACCACCTTATATAGCATTAAAAACCTATATAATTTTGTAAAAAAATGTTTGGAAATAAGAGAAAATCTGAAACAATTTGTGTAAAACGATAATTATTATAAAAATAAGTTACGAACTCTTTGTTTTTGGATATAACTCTAATATTTGTATGTTAATTTTGTATGTAAAATTGTATGTTATCAAAAATCAGTAGGAAAAGATTATTATTTATATTAACAGTTGATTCAAAGTTTTAGTTTGTTTAATTTTATTAAGTTACGTTTTGTCAACAAAATTATATAAAAGGAAGATATTTTTAGATATTTTACTTTGTGTTAACTTACAAAAAGGATTTTCTTATTTAATTATGGGAACTGAACCCTTGCTATAAAATTTGTAATTTTAAAAGCAATAAACAGAATTTGATTTTTTAGTGCCCCTTCAAATATTCCTCACTGGCTAAATGAGTATTTACTTTATCCTTCAGATGCGGTTAAAGATAAACAAAAAGGTAGAGCCAGTGGAGGTATTGCAATTTTTGTTAAAAAAATACCGAAACTAGATATAAAAATAGTAAGTGCTACAAATGTGTGGTTAATATTATGTATAAAAATAGGATCGTTTTCATAAATTGTCGATAACGTGTATTTCAAGCCACAGTTTAACAATGAAGTAAGTCTACAGATGATTTACTATTAGAACAAGAAAATAATGTAAATTATGGTAAGGTGATTATCGGAGGTGATTGGAACGCGCGTTTAGGGTTATTGAATCAAATGGTTGAGGAATTATTCGAGGGGATAAATTTGTCGGCAGAGAGAAATTCCTTGGACGGTATAGTGAATGGTAAGAGGTAGAATATTATGTGAGTTGATGGAAGAACACGGCCTATTCGTAGTGAACGGACGATATATAAACGATCAATTTGGTAGTTTTACTTGCTATACTAGTAACGGTGCCAGTGTAATTGATACTATTTGGGTCAATTACCCCTTAGCAGGTATACTGAAAAATTTCGAAATAATAGATATAATAGGGTACTCATGTCATTTTCCGTGTTCACTAAGCATACGTGGGGTTGTGGAGGATGACTCCAGAAGTATCGGAAATGGACGAATAGCGAGAAAGGTATATTCATTAGATAAAGAGAGATTGTTTGAGCCAAATAGAGATTAAGCCAAATAAAGAAAATTTTTTTTTTTTTTTTTTCTTTTCCGGGCGCATCGACGACTTATGGTCATTAGCGCCCCATATTCTTATATATCTTTCTCTTCTTTTGCCACTCGAGCTGGGATGGCACCAATACCTTAATTGGCGTCCACACACGACACTTTGCCTGGCAGAGTGAGGTGGAACCTTTGGTGGTTGATTCTTCCCACACTTCCCCACTTATCTCATCGATCTGGTCGACGAGGGGGAGTGCGGGTTATTACAGTGCCATCCCTTAACTTCTGGAGAACCTATTTCAACAACCCAAGCAAAAACCAAAAGCAACATTCTTTCATTTAATATTGTAATTTTTAGATATTTTAATTGTATAACTTTTACTTAAGGAGGCTATTGAACAAGTTAAATGTGGAGTGCAGTACTTTTAACTTATGTTCCTGCACCCTCTATAAGAGACTAAATCTAAATTAAACTAAACCTAAGGGGTTGAAATACTTTTATATAATTTCTTTCAACCCCGAAATAGAATAAAATACTAACCTAACCATTTATACCAGCATTCTCGCTAATAAATACATTTGCACTATAAGACCGTTCACGCTTATAAATACATTCTTGCCAATAAATACATTCACGCTATAAAAAACGTTCACGCTAATAAATACGTTCTCGCTAATAAATACATTCACGCTAATAAATACATTCACACTACTAAATACGTTCACGCTAATAAATACACTCATACTAAACATACACACTAAGAGGAAAGTACTCGATATTCCTTTCCCCTTTAAAATAACTAACCTAATGGGTGAAGTACTCAATATTCCTTCACCCAGTTTTTCTAACCTAAGTACTAATCCTAAATTTTATTGTATATATTTATGTCTTTCAAATAATCGAATAGCCTCCTTATGTAAGGAGAACCCTCTTGTAATACAACGCGCTTATCATGTGGCAGACCTGTTCTTTCTCTCTGTCTGTACAGCGTCTGACACCCTTCCAACACGTGCGCTACCGTCAGCCTTTCTCGGCAACGAGGGCACCTCGGTCTTCTCCCACCAGTAAGGAGGTGCCCGTGAGTCACACGTGTGTGACCTATCCTTAGCCTTGTCAGAATCACTGATTCGTGCCGCGGGTAGTTCTCGATCATGACATTTCGCACATGTGGTTTAATATCTTTTAATTTTTCACTCATTCCGTCCCACCGACTTTGCCATTTTTTATTAATAATGTATTTCATATAAACCTGTAAGTCAGTGGGCCGTACGGGGGTGACTTCATTTGTTTGTGCAGAGGCAGCTCGCTTAGCTGCCTCGTCCGCCCGTTCGTTACCGGACACACCAATGTGACCCGGCACCCAGGCGAACTTCACCCCTTGACCACATGCGCTTAGTTGCTGCAATAAATTGTAAATATTTAGGACCATTGGGTCCATCGAGAACTTATCCCGGAGGGCCTGTAATGCACTTAATGAGTCCGTCAATATTAGTGTTTTATTATAATTTTTATCTCGAATTAATTTTATGGCCTGGCAAATTGCGAACATCTCAGCTGTGTACACGGTTGCATATTGCGGAAGTGTCCAACTAAGGGTAACTCCCTCCGTGTACACAGCACTACCACACCGTCGCCTATCTTCGACCCGTCAGTAAACACTGGCCGGAAATCATAATAAAGGTTTAAAATTTCTAACAGTTTTTGCCTATAGACGACGGGTGGTGTTTCCTCTTTTTTATGTGTTGCCAGGTCCATACGGACGCTTGCAGAAGGTAGTAGCCATGGGGGGAGGTGCGCAAAGCGCCAACCCTCCACTGGGCCAAAGTCTACTCCCTCCGCGTCTAAGAGCTCTAGCGCTCGGACCCCGAGAGGTCGCGTCCGTGATTGTTGTTGACGGTACTCTTGCTGAAATGGGCCCTCGAATATGGTATGGAATAACGGATGAAACCGCTTTCCCCACATTCCGGCAATATAGCTCAGGGTAAGCTGTTCCCTCCTAAGTTGAGGAGGCAGCATCCCCGACTCCACATATAGGCTTTCTAAAGGACTGGTCCGGAAGGCGCCTGTAAACAACCTAATTCCTTCATTGTATATCCTATCTAATGACTTCAGGCGTGATTTGCGCGCTGAGCTATACACTGGCGCTCCATATTCTAATTTGGAGCGGGTAAGCGCAATAAAAATACGCTTTAGGATTTCCCGCTCCGTACCCCATTTATAGCTGCCAAGAAATTTCAAAATATCGAGGGTTCTCCTTGCTTTCATGCATGTATAGTCTATATGATCCTGCCACGTTAACTTAGTATCGAATATGAGGCCTAGGAAACGGATGCTTTCTTTATATTGAATCGGCATGCCGTCCAAGAATAAAGAAGGGGGACTATGCTTGTGCCTTAAGCGGCAGAAATGTAGACACACCGTCTTAGTACTAGAGAATTTAAACCCGTTCCTAGAGGCCTCATTAGCCACTCTGTCTATTGCCTGTTGTAGGGTTTCCTTCACCTCGCTAAGATCACTCCCTGATAAATAAATAGCGAGGTCATCAACATATAAAGATATTTGGAGTGGGTCTCCTACAACTTCAGCAAGACAATTAACCGCCATCGTAAATAGCGTAACACTTAATACCGACCCCTGAGGTATTCCGTTCTCAAGAGAATGAGGGTCCGAAAGGACCGACCCCAGTCGCACCCGGAACCTTCGTGATTCTAGAAAGCCACGGAGGAACCTCGGCAGCTTCCCTCTCAATCCCCATTCGTGACACTTCCGCAGAATCGCATATTTCCACGTCGTATCACAAGCCTTCTCGAGGTCGAAGAACACGGCCAGCACATGCTCTCTCCGCATAGATGCGTTTTGCACATAGACCTCGAGTCGGCTCATCTGATCCAACGCGGAACGATATCTGCGAAATCCCGCTTGATGCTGGCTGTAAAGTCCTCTCGTTTCCAAGACATATACCAATCTATAATTAATCATAGATTCGAGGACCTTACTCAAGCAGGTGGTCAACGAAATGGGCCTATAACTAGAGGGGTCCCTAGGGTCTTTTCCTTCTTTAGGGATCGGTATAATGACTGCTTCCCGCCAACCATCAGGGTATTGGCCCGTCTTCCATATGCTGTCATACAACTAGAGAAGCGCAAGCTTCCCAGCTGGGTTCAGGTTTCTTAGCATAGCATATGGGATACCATCAATCCCTGGAGCAGTGTCTTTGCATTTAAGTAGTGCATTTTCTAATTCATGGATGGTCAGCGGTTCGTTGTAAGCGTCATTGAAGGCGGTTTCAAAATCGAGTGGCTGTTGCTCCACGTCACCTTTTTGCCGGAGGAATTCGGCTGAGTAACTCTGAGAGCTGGACACTTGCGCAAAATGCCCAGCAAAGGCCTCAGCCACGTCTCGTGGCTCGGTGACGACGACATCATTAATTTTTAGAGCTGGTATCAACGGAGTTCTTCGTCCACCAGAGAGGGCTCTTACTTTATCCCACACTTCCTTTAGCGTCGACGACGATGAAATCTTAGACACATAGGAAGTGAGGGTTTTCCGTTTGGCTTCTTTTATTATTCGCCTCTCTCTGGCTCTTAGTCTTTTAAATTGTATTAAATTCTCTTCCGTAGGATACCTTTTGAACCTATTAAATGCTCGCTTTTTGGCTGCGTTGGCTATTTTACACTCCGGGGTCCACCAGGGGACGGGAGGTCTTACGACTCTTCCGCCTACCCGCGGTATTGAATCCCCGGCTGCTTGTCTAAGCGCTTCTTCAAAATTATTTGCATCAAGTGTGGCATCTCCCGTGAGGAGTGGTGCCACTACTTTAGAAGAGTACGCAGGCCAATTTGCTCTTTTGATGTCGTATCTCCAAGGCGTTATAAAATCTGCCCTAGAGATGGAGCTCGATACTAAGATTGGGTAGTGGTCACTATGGTATAATTCATCTAAGGTGGTCCATTCCAAACGTACGGCTATGGTGGGTGTTCCAACACTCAGATCAATGGCACTAAAGCGCCCTGAGTGTGCGTTAAAATATGTTGCTGTACCATTATTGAGGATTATCATATTACTATTATCTATAATTTCCTCAAGAACTCTGCCTCGAGCGTCGGTTCGCATTGATCCCCACCAGGTGCCATGAGAGTTAAAATCTCCCATTAATAACACCGGGGCAGGGAGTTGCGATAGCAGAGTCTCCAGGTCACTTCTCCGCCAGAGTGTATCTGGTAGGTAAATACTAACTAAAGTGACCTGAAATGGTACAACTAGACGCACGGCAACAGCTTGTAAATTGGTTTGTAGGTTCAGCCGTTTGCTGGGGATATTCTCCCGTACACAAACGGCGACACCGCCGTTTTAATTCTAACATTCCAGATCTATTATATGATGATATTATTGAAGCAGGGAGTTTGGTTCTGGGCTTCGACAGAGTAACATCGTGTCTGTGTTTAACTAAAATTTTTAAGGTTTAAATCGGAATTATAAAGTGAATTTTGGTGAACGGACAGAGCTTAGCTTTATAAGTACTGTGGTGAAGTTTGGAAAAAATCTACCGAGTGGTTTCCCTGTTATTAGTGAAATAACAATTACAGTTTTAATAGATTTTTTCTAATTGAATGTAACAGGTGGACTTGGAGGGGATAAAGAAGAAGCTAATCAAGTCACAGGTGGGGATCTATTTACTAATAGACCTAATATTTACTTAATAGATCATAGATCATATTATTTATATTTATCAATGAAATAAATAACAACTTATTTATTTCTCTATCGAAGCTAAGAGAAACAAAAACAACTCATATTGAAATAGTGCTTTTTTCTTGGCATCTCATTTTTGACAGAATTAAGGGATTTTTTCGTCATTTTTTCTTTTCTGTTTCATGCTGTTTATTAATTAATAGTTATTTGGAAATAAGACATAAAGTACAGTAAAATAATTAATGCCGCAAGAAAGAATTTATAAATTTTTGGCAAGTAGTAATACTTCATCTTCTGATAATTCAACGCCTACTAAAAGAATCCCTTTAAAGAGAAATAGGAGCTCTCCGGAGAACCTTTGTTCACAACCTGATAAGAAGGTAAATTCATTAAAAAAAACCGACGAGATGGGCACTTCCAATAACGATGAATTATTGCAAGCCTTTGGTAAGATGATGGATGCTAAAATAGCGATACTTCCAACAAGAGATGATTTTAATTCGTTCAGAGAAGAAATGAGGAGCTTAAAAATTGAAAATGAGTCTTTGAAAATGGAAATAAAGTCTCTTAAGGAGAATGAGCGTCAGTTAATAAGGCGGATAGATATACTTGAAAATAATGCACGTAAAAATAATCTAATTATAAAAGGGCTCTCATTTACTGATCAAGATAATCTTTTTCACATGGTGAATGAATTTATCTCTAATGTGATACAAATTAAAGATAAGTTGGAAATAGTTGAAGTACTAGGGAACAAATCTATGAAGAAAAGGCATGTCTTGGTTACATTCCTACGCAATCATGAGAAATGGGCTGTTTTAAGGCAGTCATTTCGACTAAAGGGAACTGATTGGAGAATAGTGCAGGACTTTCCTTTTATGGTGCGCAGGCGGAGACATAATCTGTTTCGTCTACGATGGGAGATTCGCCGCCTAAACAGCAGCGTTAAGTGTGAAGTCAGATCGGATAAATTAATTTTAAATGATAACGTGTTATCATGGGATGACTCCACTGGGCTTGTTTATAAAGGAGATGTAGGAATATGTAAGTTGAAAGAGCTGGTGGGTCATGATTTCACTGGGTACATCGGCGGACTTCTGGCGGAACAACCTAATTCCCGCAGCATCGTCAGGGCATCCAACCCTCCAGTGTTACTGGGGCGCCAACAATCAGCATCTATTATAAATAAAGCTTGAGATTCACCCGTCTGCCGGAAAAATAGCACTTCTAACGGTAATCAATTTCATTTAAATTATGTTAACATTCTTTCTTTTAATATTGCAGGCCTTAATAATAAAGTAGGAGATTTTTTATTTATTAATTTTGTTAAATCATATGATGTTTTTTTTCTATTTGAGACACATGTAACGGATAATGGTAGTTGTTCAACTTATTTTGAAAATTATTTTTCTGAATTTAATCTTATCTGGATACATGCTATTAAACAGCATAAATATGGTAGGCCTAGTGGAGGTGCGTTATATGGAATTAAAAAGAAATTAAAACAGAGAATTAAATTTTTTAAAATGGGAGATTCGGAAATAGTTTCATGTCGTGTTGGTAGTACTTCTGAATTTTACATTGTTCCAACTTATTTAAATTGTTCTCACTGGGAGGAACACTTTAATGGTCTTACTGAGTTTATTTTTGAATTCGCTGAGGCTGATATCATTGTGGTGGGTGATATTAACGCTAGAACTGGAACATTGCAGGAAATAAGTTCTGAGTTACCCATTGATTCAGAGAAATATGACTATGTCAGACATTCTAAAGATGATGTAGTGAACACAAGAGGGGGTAAATTTGTTAATTTATGTGATGAATATGGGTTAATTATATTGAACGGGCGATCTAAAAGTGACGCTGAGGGCCATTTTACATATGTAGGCGCACGCGGTAGCTCCGTCATCGACTTGTGCTGCATCTCACTAAATGTTCTCCCAATAATAAATGACTTCTCAGTGGGATGTGAGACTTTTTCTGACCATCTCCCAATTTCGTTTTCCATAAAGTTACTAAATGTAGATGAACAGGAATCTCCTTTACTTCCTCAAATAAGATGGGTTGATGACAATAAGACTCTATACCAGGAACGATTGGTTAAAGAGGTTCAGCAATTCAGTGATCTTGAGCAGTGTGATCCCGAGAACGCCATCTCGCTCTTGGTTGAATCTGTTCGTAGAGCAGCTTTTTGGCATAACTCGCGTGATAATAAAACGCAGGTATTTAAGCAACCGTGGTATGATTGGAACTGTTATAAGGCTAGAAAGAAATCGCGAAAGTTACTTAAGTTTTACCGTAGGAGCTCATCTCAACTTGTTAAAAAAGCATACTTTGAGGCCAATAATAATTATAAGCAGTTAATAGTTGTTAAAAAGTCTGAATACTACAAAAATTTGTTGGAGAAATTTAAAAGTGTCAAGTTAAGTAAAGATTTCTGGGATGTTGTGAAAGCTTTTAAAAAGCCTCGTCATTTCATCGACAGTGGCATCTCTTCAATTGATTGGGTGCATCATTTTAAGTCGTTATTATGTCCTCCTCGCTCTACGTGCGCTCTTCACTGCTATGCTCCACCCTTAAACATTTCTCCTCAGTTGGATAGTGCTTTCTCAATGGATGAACTGTACGCAGTTCTAGGGAAAACAAAGAACAATAAAGCTCCCGGAGTTGATAGGCTGAGCTATGAATTCTTTAAGAACGCACCCTCGGAGTACCTGGAACGGCTTCTTCTTGTCTTTAATGAAATTCACGTTACTGGCAGTGTCCCGTCCAGCTTCAAGGAGTCTATCATATTTCCTTTATTTAAAAAGGGTTCTATATCTGAAGCCAAAAATTATCGAGGTTTGTCATTTTTGAATTGTATCGGTAAACTTTTCTGTGGGCTTTTATTGAACAGGCTGGATTTATTTGTTAATTCAAATCAGATTCTTAAAGAGTGTCAGGCTGGCTTCAGGAAGGGCTACTCCACGGTTGATTGCATATTTGTTTTGTTTAATTTGGTTCGTATACAGTTACATAGGAAAGGGAGGAAACTATATGCTTTCTTTGTGGACCTAAAGGCTGCATTCGACACTGTAGATAGGGATGCTCTCTATTTGAAGTTGTTCAATTGTGGAATTTCTTTACGGTTCATTACTGCCCTAAAAAATATGTATAGTGGATCAGTTTCTTCGGTCTGGACTCCGCAAGGTAGAACAGAGACTTTTAGTGTGAACACTGGAGTACGACAAGGCTGTCTACTTAACCCACTCCTATTCGCATTATTTATAAATGACTTGGAGGATGAATTTGAATCAGGAGTGCTGGTAGGAAGTCAGGTAATTAAAATTATACTATATGCGGATGATATAGTAATGATTGCCGATAGTCCGCGAGCCCTACAGAGAAACATACTGAAGCTGGAGCGGTATTGCGAAAGGTGGAACCTTCAAGTGAACATTGATAAGTCCAAAGTGGTTGTGTTTCGCAATGGAGGTAGACTTGGAACTAGAGAGCGCTGGACGTACAAGACCCAGGAGATAGAGGTAGTAAATCGTTTTGTCTATTTGGGTGTGTTGTTGACCTCTCAATTGAATTTAAAACCTCATTTACACGATAAATCCTCGTCAGCTAAACTTGCGTTAAATGTTATTTGGAGAGGAGCGATAATGCAGCCTCAAATACCTCTGAAAGCGAAACTCCAAGTATTTAATGCGGTGTCGCGTTCTATTCTTTGTTACGCACCGTGAGGTGGAGAGAGTCCTGTGGTTTTTCATAAGAAAAATATTTGCTTTGCCATATTTCACTCCATCATACATACTTCACTTAGAAACTGGCCTTGAGCCTATATTCTTTTATACCTTGGCATTAAATAGTCGGTATCTAGTAAAGGTGTTAAATATGGATCAATCAAGGTTTCCTAGGATAGTTGCTGAGGAGATCGTAAGAGTGGGTATATCATGCGCTAAAAGTTGGAACGTTTTCGCCGAGCGGGCTCAGGTTAATCTGAGGTTGGACGTTCTGGAGCGAGAGGGACTCCCTTCACGCTTTCAGTCTATTATTGCTTGGTTGAAGAAGAGTTTTTTGCTGAACCAACTTGAACGGGCGCAGGCTTCACATAGATATACGATCTATAAGTTGCTTGACCACGAGGTAAGGTGCGCAGATTTGACTGGTGGTGGCGGGATGGAGAACGGTATTACTGAGATAAGGTGGATATTAAAGCTAAGAGGAGAATTGCTGAACCTCAACCATAAACCTTACAACCTTGACAGTGAGGAGGAATGTTCTCTTTGTAACTATAGGGTAAAGGAGGACACGTTTCACTTTGTCGCAGAGTGCCCTATTCTTGCTCCCTACCGCCTATCTGTGTTTGGGGAAAGATTTCTTTCATTCGGTTTCTTCCTCAATTTGCTGAACGGTCCTGATTGGTCTCACCTAATTAGATACGTGGTTGCAGCATGGCAGTACAGAAAAATAATAAAAAAGGAATTTAATTTTTAAATTTCTCTTATATATTATTTGTTAATTATAAACGCACTAGCCCTAGATTTAGTATTCAGTAATTCTTCAGCGAATACAATATAAATATTGTTCAATAATGAATTGTTTTATCTATTGGCAGTTTTGGATGTCTTTTGATTTGTATTTTATTTCTTTTTTTTCATTTATTAACAAGATTGTAATTTATTTATCTCTCTTTCTCTCAAATTTTCGTTTCTTTTTTCTTTTCTTGTATTTATTTTTCTTTTTAACTTTCAGTTAATGTTCACTATTATTATTATTAAATTTGTGGTAAATAAATTTTGAAATTAATGGTAATATTTTGTTGAATTTATATTATATATATTATAAAAGGCACTGCCGTAATTGTATCTAACCAAACCCCGGCAGACGGTTATCCTTGCCGTATTAAGTTTTCAAATGTATTAATGAATGTATTTCTTTCTTTTTATGGTATTATGTGAAATAAACTTACTTATTATTATTATTATTATTATTATTATATTATTGAAGCAATTGAGGAAACCGCAAATCAATTTCAAATAGTTAACATCATTTCTTTTAATCGGGGAGATAATTTTAATATATATCAAACAAAAAATCCGTGGTTTAATTTAGAATATATAAAGGCAAAAAAAAAAATTAAAATTAGTTTTAAAAATTGTAAAAATAATAATTTTACCCCTATTAAAAGAATATTACGATGTAAAAAAAACTTATAAAAAAATGTGTGAGAAATACAAAAAAAAATGTTTTATAAACAGTACTTAGAACAACTGGCAAACGTTAAAAATTGTAAAGCTCTTTGGGAGGCAATAAATAGAGTTAAAAAAGTAAAAGTAAAAAGAGAAACGGCTCCATTTGAAAGGATAATTACTTTTTATAGAACTTTATACCCTCCTAGAGAAAATTTGAAAAACGTCTACATTGGGCTATATTCTGTACCGGAACTTGATATGAATATTTCGTTAGAGGAATTGCAGTCTGTTCTATTCAAATGCAACAAAGGGAAAGCACCGGGAACCGACGCCGTTCTCTATGAACTATATAAAATTTTACCTGCTAATTGGGAACATTATCTACTTAATTTATTCAATACAGTGTTCGATTACGGAGAAGTACCTGAGAAATGGGCCGAAATTATTATTTATTATTATTATTTATTTACTACATTGAAGCATTACAAGCTTATTGTAGGGAGTTGCTTACAAAGTTTAAAAAATAAAAGTAAATACATGTTTAATATAATAAAAAAATAAAATAAAATAAAAAATAAAGCAACGGCAAAAATTTAGTCCATCTTGACAACTATTGCAAAACAGTTAGTCTTTCATTTTTAAATAGCTTATAGTAACAGCATTAAGGTTTAGTTTATAAGCGGCATTTACCTTACTTAACAGTTTATGTTATTCATTAATTATAGATGAACGCAACATTAATACATTTGTAATAAAGTTATATATCTTAAAACAATCAAATTTCGACTGAACTGACAGTAAATGAAATAATTGTTCTTCTTTGCTAATAGTAGATAGAGTAGATAACTGAGGTAAATATTTTACTCTTAAACAGTCATAACTCGGACAAGCAATAAATAAATGAAATAAGTCTTCATTTTCATAAAGATTACAAAGAGTGCAAAGCTGGTTAGGTTTTATTAAATAAGCTATTGCTTTATATACTATTTTTATAGAAAAATTACTGCAAGTTCTGAGTTGAAATATTATGCTACTACCATGGAATGGTAGAGAAAATAGTAAATAATTTTGAACAGCCGAAGTATTTAAGGGAATATTTTTATAATAAATACTGTAATTAGAGGAGTACAGCCTGGCTACATCAGAATTGTTTAAATTTGCTTCGTAGGTGGACAAAATTATATTCAAATTTTTTGGAATTGCACAAGGATCCTGCCTTTCCCATAGATTATTGTAACCAACACTTATAACAAATTCCTTTATTTGAGTTACCCAGTTAAACTTAATATTATTAGATGGTGAAGAATCGAGAAGTAATAGCCTATCATAACATATACGTGGTAATCTGGAACGGTCCATTTCGAGCATTTTACACAACCAGTTTATAGCAAGCTTAAAAACAGTGGAGGCCATATGTGGTATACCAGTTTCTAATAATATTATATAGTATGGAGTGGATTTTAATAAATGAAAGAGACGTTTGTAGAAATTTGTTTGGGCATATTCTAGACGATCTAAATACCTTAATCCCCCAATTTGTACCGAAAAGAGCAATGTGGAACGGGCAATTGAATTAAATAGTGCTACATTACTGGGCCATGAATTACTCTTGACCTTCGCCAAAATATTATTTACGGTGCCAGCAGCAATGTTAAATCTCGAAATTGAATGTTCAGTAGCTGAGAGGAACATAGAGGAAGAGGAAAACTGTACGCCTAAATACACATATTTGTTTGTTACCCTCGATTTCATTATTTTCATAGACAAATTTTTCCAAAAGAGTTGTACGTCCTCTATGAAATTTAATAATTTTAGTTTTAACGGGGTTTACTTTTAGGGAATTAAGATGACAATATTCCTCCAGTGCCTTTAACTTTCTTTTCATATCAACATAAGAGTCAGACAAAATAATCAGATCGTCTGCATATAAGAGAACCAATAATTCATTAATGCCATCTATATTCAGACCAGAAATACCTTCCCTTTCCATAAAAAAATTTTCTAAATCTGATATAAACAAGAGGAACAGGAAAGGGGAGAGAATTTCCCCCTGTAAAACCCCTTGTCATTAAAATATCAGAGGATAAATTAGATCCTACTCTTACATTTAGAATAGCATTATCGTACAAATGTTTTAAAATTCTGATAATTTTAGGGCTCAATCCCATTAAAAACAGTTTAGTCCAAAGAAGGTGATGTTTAACAGAATCAAATGCCCGTTTAAAATCCACAAAGCAAGCATAAACAACCCTTTTCGGCAAACGTAAGTGTAAATGTATTACAGAAGACAGAGTAAAAATATTATCAAGACAGCCACGACCACTCCGAAACCCTGATTGAGATTCCGGCAAAGTTTTAAGTTCCGATTCCCAAATGATCAAACGATTTAACAAGATTTGAGTGAATACTTTTAAAGTACAATTAGCCAGAGCTATCCCTCTATAATTAACAGGATCATCTCTGTTGCCCTTTTTGTGCAGCATGCAAAGAGAAATTTTCGACCAAAGTTTAGGAGTACATTCAGTTTCTAAAATATTATTAAATAGAACCTGCAAGTAAAGTAACCAGTTTTGCGGAAGAAATTTCAGAAACTCAGATGAAAAACCATCCTGACCAGGAGCAGAGTTTAATTTACACTTTGATAAACTTAGGATGATTTCATTAAAATCAATTGCCTCATCGAGAATAGGTAAGGAAACGCCGAAATAATAACCATCAATTCTAGGGCATGGTTGATAAATATCAGAGTAGTATTTTTCCCAATCTTCGAGAGAAACTTGATTAAAATGATATCTTTTTGTTTTAAATTTTCTAACTACTGACCAAAAAGACTTAGGATCTTTAGTATTTGAAAAATCATCTAATATTAGCTTGTCATAGTTATTCTTTTTTTCCTTAATTAACTTTCTATAATTATTTTTTAACAATACATACATATTGTAGTCTAAGTCCAAAAAGCCGCTTTTTCTACAGACAGATAACTGCTGTTTAACTAATTTTTTTAAAGATTTAAGTTCTAAATCATACCATGGGTTATTAAAAGAATAATTTGGCTTATTATATATAGTTTTTACATGTTTTAACCCGAGACAGGTTGCGGCATATGTTAGAGTGTTTAGAAAATTTTCATACATAATATCGGATGATTTACAAACAATAGAATCGTTTTCAGAGAACATCATAAATTCTCTATAGAGGTCAGATTTGTTGCTATCCCATTTAAATAAATCCACCTTGTTAACAACAGAATCAGAGAAGTTACAAGTAGAATGTTGATAATTAAAATTAAGTTGCAATAAAACAGGGAAGTGATCAGACAGTGAGATATTGTTAAGGATTTTTAAATCGTATATATCATCCATGTTAGCGATATTACACCAAATTAAATCGTTAACGCTTTTGCCTAAATGAGAAGCAAAAGTAAATTGCGCCGGATAATCGCTATAAGACCTACCATTGATAAGAATAAATGAATTGTCAAGCATAAATTGGGTTAGCAGACGACCTCTCTGATTACAATATTCGTCTAAACTAGCGTGTACTTCATTAAGATTAGAATAGTCGCAAATTTCATCAAAATTTTCCATAACACCAACCCTTGAGTTAAAGTCACCCCCCAATATATATAGTTTTCTATTATTATATAATAAATTTTTGACTGATATATCTAATAAATCTAAAAGAACAGAGATGTCTAATGAAGGTTTGAAATAAACAAAAATTAATATAAAAGAAACAAACTCACTTTTAAGCTCTAAAATTAACCACCAGTGACACAACTCAATAGCACGAACTTCAAACATATCACTTTTGACGAAGATCAGTAGACCACCACTTCCTCTTCCTCTGGATTTCTCTCTAATAGCCACAGATGATGCTGCCAATTCAAAACCTTTGAACGGAGATTTTTTTATTTCATTAAGATGCCATGTTTCAGAACAGCAGATTATATCACAGTTTTCAAAGTTGCGAATATTCTGACATAGATTATTATAACCTTGGGCGTTCCAAAACAAAATTTGAGGGAATTTTTGATTGAGAGATGAGTGAAAATTATGTTGTTTAGAAGCTGGCGGTTCCATTAGCGTATTCAGTTTAACATTAAATGAAGAAGACTTAAACAAACACCCATGTATAGAAGAAGTAATACATGAACTTATTTGTACTTCCGGGATAAAAAATTTTTAATAGATGAAGATCGCCCCAATTTTTGTTCTCCTCTCCTCCTTTTGGTGCCAGCAGACGATGTAGACGCATCAGATTCAAATGGAGGATCCTGATCTTCATCATCCGAAGTAAATAACGCAGGTATAACAGGATTCAAAGCCTGCAAATCATCTTCACACCGAATGGCTTTAGGACGATCATCTTCCTTCTTTTTAACGAAAATGACACCATTCCTATGCCAAGTTGACTCTAAAAGACCCTGTTTCTTATAATTTCTGGCCTTGATAAATAATTTATAATTAAATGGAGAAAGTAATTCATTTACATAAATACTTCTACTCGGATCTTCAGGATATAGTTTATCTTTATTCTTTTTTGCGCATATAATAAATTTAGTTTTTAAGGATATGTGCAAATTTGATTATAATTGAAGGAGGAATCTTTTTCCCCAAATTACGGCGGTAGATATAGTCAATCATGTCCTCTCTAAGTGCTAGACCGATAGCAAATGGGCCGAAATTACGATGCATTTTATATACAAGGAAGGTGACAAAGATGACCCAGCCAATTATCGTGGGATTGCCTTAATAGACACCATTTCGAAACTATTCACAAGTATACTTGCTGGGAGGTTGATGAATTGGACGGAAAAGAATATTGTTCTTCCAGAAGAACAGAATGGATTTAGAAGTAACAAAGGGTGTATCGATAATATATTTGTACTCAGCTCGGCAATAAATATAAATCTCAGACTCGAAAAAAGAACACTGGTAGCTATTTTCGTGGACTTCAAACGGGCTTTTGATACCGTTGGCCATACTTTACTATTTCAAAAATTCGTACAGATTGGTGTAAGTATAAAGATAATAAATATAGTTAAAAACATATATAGTAAATCTAAAATTATATTGGATAACCAACAGATAGAACTAACCAGGGGTATACTTCAAGGCGATGTTATTTCGCCGCTACTGTTCTCGTTATTCGTCCATGATTTGATAAACTGCCTTGGGTTGGATACCATTAGCGGTATACATATTAATGAGCCCACTGATTTGAACGCGCTTTTATTCCCCGACGATTTGGTCATTTTGTCTAACTCAATAGTAGAGGCACAGGAGAACTTAAATTTATTGGAGCTGTATTGTAACAACCATAAACTTGAAGTAAACTGGGATAAAACTAATGTTCTTATATTCAAACGAGGTAAAACTAAATGTTTCAAACCGTTGATTTATAATAATAAAGAAGTAAAAGTAGTTAACAGTTACTGTTGTCTTGGTGTTATGTTTAATTCGTCAGGTAGATTTTTGCAAAATGCGGTATCTTTTATTAAAAAAGGAATGCTTGCTGCAGCTAATGCCCGCAGTATTTTAAATAAAGCGCGCAGTAATAACTGGGCTACAGAGGTGGCGTTGTGTAGCTCGGTGGTTGGATCCACTGTGTTGTATTCCGCTAAAGTTTGGGGACCTCTATACTGCCGCAAGCTTGAGGTAGTACCCTTAAGATTTTATAAATCCCTATATCACTGGCCCAGAAATACACCCAATCACTTCGTGCGATTGGAAACCGGACATAACAATATAGAAATAAAAGTAACTAAGCGTATGATAATTGGTTGTGTAAAATAATTGAAATGCCGTCTTATAGGTTGCCAAATTATGCATTAAAAGATTGGAAGTATTAGATAGATGGTCGAATAATAAAATACATTATAATTGGTATAGCCAGTTAAAAGAGAAATGTGAATTGTAGGGATGTCTTATATTCTTAATTGTGAAAATAGCGACATCATGAGAAAAGGACTACCTAATATCCTTGAGAAATATGTAAATCATCATATCAGTCTGGATGTGGAATCAGTTTTTAATTCTAAATATAATAGGAGTTACAGGTACATAAGTATGCTAGGCCTAAGTGAAAGCTATTTACAAATTCCATGTAACTTGCATAAACGAAGACTGTTAAGTCAATTAAGAATTTTAGGTGAAAATTTCTTTAGATTATATTTTAAAGGAAATATATACAAGTTTGGAACTACGGAAAATTGTATAATTTGTAAATTGCAAAAACCGGAAAATTTAATTCATTTTTTATTACATTGCCCAATATACAATTTTTACCATATAAAGTATTTAAATAATTATATTAATAGAATACGGTCAGAACAGGTAAATATGGAAAATATTTGATGTATTTCTAATTTGGAGCATTTGAATAATTTATATTATTATTCAATATCCGCTTTAAAGCTTAGATCATTCATATTAAACGAATAGAGTTATGAATTTAGTTTACTATTTTAAACAAAACTGTACTTTAATCTACCTTAACTATCCAAGAAGTATTGTGACTTTGGTTTATTTATTGGTAACTTAAATTTATGTTCAATAATATGCATTTGTATTTGTTTTTGTTGTTGTATTTACTTTCTTGCCCAGTAGTTCTTTATTTTGATTTTGTTTAATTATTGTTTGTACTCATCACCAACTCCTTGTTGGGAGATATGTAAATCTCAAAAAACAATAAATTATGTCTATTAAGTCAGTTGAATTTTCATTTAGTTTATATGGAAAACTATCCAGAGAAAAAGTATAAATTATTTAGAATAGTTTAATTTGAAGAAAAACTTTCTATTGTTTATGATTAGGAATCTGTGAAAGGGAGTCGTTAATAAAATGTGTGCCCCTGCAGGACCGGGGACAGAATAGGCTGCTCCTAATTCGGGATGTCGTAAGAGGCGACTAACAGGATATGGGGGAAGTGAT
>JAAEAF010004053.1:0-28463 GCA_011037195.1 Triatoma infestans | reverse complement strand
GGAGGAAACTTACGTACCCAAACTGAAAGAGGAGTTCGGCGTAACGTTTTATGCACGATAGTGGACGATTTATTCCTCATATTGCAAAACGACATAGACGTAGAAAAAATAATACAGTACCTTAACAACATAAACAAGAAAATAAAATTCACATACGAAAAAGAAACGAACAACACCCTCAACTTCTTGGACCTGAAACTCACAAGAACCGACCATAAAATAGAGTACGGAATATACAGAAAAGCAACTACATCGGATGCTATCATACCGCACAATTCCAACCACCCCACCCAACACAAACTAGTTGCACTTAGACACCTAACGAACAGACTTAAATACACACCCCTCACACCCGCGAACCACACACAAGAATTGCAGACAATCTACAAAATAGCTGAAAACAATGGGTACAATACAAACATCGTTAATAAACTCCTCAAAAACGAACCACACCACCGAAGTAGAACTGACAAAAAAACAGCGGACAAATTCGCCACATTCACATATATTGGAAGCCACACGTACAAACTCACAAATTTTTTCAAAAAACTGGGCATTAAGACATCCTTCCGGACAAACAACAAATTAGGCAAAAAACTCGGCACTCGTACCGAGTTCACTAACGTGTATGACAGCAGTGGGGTCTACGAGTTGAAGTGCCCGGACTGTGACAACATTTACGTGGGGCAGACCGGCAGAAAAATCAAGGAACGATTTACCGAACACATCAGATCATACAAATACAACAAAGTTGACTCAAATTACGCCAATCACCTAAACACTAACAAACACAAACCCGATGACATACGACCACGATGAAGCTAATACACTCTGGCCACAAAGGACGACGACTTGACATAGTAGAACAACTCGAAATATATAAACGCAAGGCACAAAACTTAATAAATGAACAGACAAAATTTGCCAGTGAACCATTATTCAGAACACTCTTCCCACAATAGCAACAGAAACACAATTACACATGCAACAAATAGTACTTAAATAGATTTTAAGGTTAGGTTTAGTTTTAAATCTACTATGTACATATAACTTTACTAGTATATATATATAAATAATAAAAAAAAAAAAAAAAAATGCGTATTTGGATGATGTATGTGAGTGATGATGTGACATGGTTTGTGGGATGCATAATAAAAAACTTAATTATATAAGAAAACATAATTAGGTATACATGTTTGCGAGGATGTGAGGGTTGCGTGAAAAAGTGAAAGAATGACTGTAATTTCTTAATTCTTTGGAACTGGAAAACTTAACTTAATTATATAAAAAATCGTTCAGTTTTAAACGAATGAATGAATTGTAGAATGTTAGTTTAATCGTTGTTTAATTTTATTTAGATTTATTTTGTGTATCTTATTTTTTATTTTTTGTATATTCTTAATATTTTGGTTAGTTTATTGTGAAATAAGTCTCCCTCCAACAACAGAGTTTAAAGATTAGACCCCCGCGTCCACTGTAAGAAAAGAATTTGCCATTTAACAACCCAAACACGTGTTTTCCCACCCATCTGGCCACATCCCTTTACCTAGTTTAAGAGTTTAGTATTTAAAAAACACCTCAGTTAGTGTGAAACTAAGTCTCTGTACGAGTCTGGTTGGCACACTGTCTGAAGAACGCATCCTGAAGATGGGCGAACGCCCGAAACCGGTCGATGACCACAAAACGAAGCAGGCTACCACGGAAAATGGTCTTGATCCAAAAAGTATGTTGAAAATGCATTGATTCAGAGCTTTTACAAGTTCTGAAATATCCTCTTGGCAACATTTTTTTTTTACAAAAAAGTATTTCTGTTGTTTCCTGATAGGCCTTCTTTCAACTATACCAATCACTTCTCTAGAGCTTGCTTCTCTAGAGCCGTATGCGTTTTGCCAGTTACATTTTTTCCTCTGTATTGAAATTTTTTTCGTCAGTAAACAAAATGTACCGGTGAAAACCGTGTGCATCAGAACTTTAGGATCTTTCCTGTCTAATTTCCTATAGAGCAGGTGTTTTAAGCATTTTATCCGTGATGTTCCGATAAGCATCCATTTTCAAATTGCTTTTAATCAGGCTCAATAGATATCTTTCTGAGATGTCTACACGTGAGATATACGATTTTTATTTTTTTATTTTTTTTTTATTTCCAAAGAGAGTTTCTTCTGATCTGGGCTGCGTTTTCCATATGAACTGTACTAGGACGTACGAAAGGGGAACGTTTGCTGATAATTGAAAGGGGAAAGAGAGTAGCTGATAATTGTACGACAAACAAACACATGGCTAATCCAGAAGATGTTTTGGAATTTTTCAGTTAGAATCGGAACTTTCTGCGATTTGTCACCTTTTTATGTTGTAGGCTGTTTACACATAGACATAGTTTCTCTCTCTCTCTCTCTCTCTCTAATTCTTTCACAACACACAAATATAAATAAATATATAATAAGTTCACACGTACAAAAACAGTACCCTAAAACTATTGTTCATTTTAATAAACTACAAAATATGAGGTTCATGAAAAAACCCAATTTCAAAAACTTCATTGCAGTAATTTTCCATTATATTAGTAAGAGAAAATAAATAAAGCGAAATATTTAATGGGGAAATTCTTACCGTCTAACAAATTCATAAGCCGACTTTGGGGAGACCACAATAAACAGATAGCAAATATTTCTATAAAAGTATAAAAACAATATCTAGAGTTGAAAATATTAAATGAGAAATACAGTGCCAAAAAAAAAAGAAAAAAAGAAAGTACTTTTATAATTAATTTTTAAAAAATTATGCCCCCATTAAAAACTTGGCTCATCAAAAAAGGTCTCTCTTCACTGTGGTAAAAAGTACAGACACTTTGAAGAATTGTAAATAAATAATTGTTTGGTTTTTTCGTGTTTTATTACTTTTAAGGTGGTTAAGATGGAAAGAGAAAAAAAAAAAACAGATAAAAGAAAATTGTTGAAAGAAAAACGTAATTTTATAATAAAATTTCTCTTATAAGGTTGAGTAGAAGGAAATAAAAGATATATATATATATATATATATGAAAGAGAGAGCGAGAAACAGAGAATGTATGTGAGAGAGAGAAAAGAGACATTTAACTGTGGTTCAGTAGAAAGAAGAGTAAGTTAAGAAGAGAAAACAGAAATATTCTAAAGGGGTGTGTGATGGTTCATTAGTAACTAGAATGTCTGTGTCTGATCTGTATTTGTGTTGGTTTTTCGGTTTTTTTTTTTTTTTTTTGGTACTTGTGTTATGTTAAGAATAACAGCACAATTTTGTGTGTATGTGTTTTTGTGTGCGTTATACACAGTTTCATTGCCGCGATGCATTATGAATGCATTTTTTATTGTTCCATTCCTTCACCTTTTGCCTACTAGTAGTTATAGTAGAAGGTTGAATAAGTAAAATCAAATGCATATCAACCGGTGGTAAACTGCCGTTTCTATTTCCTTTAATTTGCCAAGTACACAGAGCGATTTATTTCAAGTAAAGAAAAAAAAAAAAAACCCTACCACACCAAGTTTTGGGGAGGGGGAATGAGGTTTAGTGCGTGTTCCACCTCCTCCATCCAGCTCTCTCTATCTGGAAAGGATGATAATTTCTCTTGTTTTCTCTCTTTTTTTTTTCCTGAAGCGATAAAAATAAAGAGTAAACAAAGTTTTGTTCGAGTGTGTGGGGGGGGGGGGGGCCATTAAATGATATTAGAGCGGACACATAAAAACATATTTAATCTTAGTGTTTTTTTTATTTTTTTTTACGTTAGTAAAAGATATGTGTGTAAGGATATATACTCATTACTTTGATTTAAGTTATACACTTAAGATTACATTAAACCGTGCAATATAATTAAATTTACTTTTTTATGTTTTTAAAGTCTAATGTTTTCAACAGATTATTTATATTTATAAAGTTTCTATTTAGTTAAAACCAGACTATTATTAAATGAATTTACTATTAAATTAAATATTATTTCTTTTGAAGGCCTACAAAATTTGCATAATTTTACTCTTATCTATTTATTGCTTTAAGAAGGATTACGATAGCGTGAGATATTCGAATGGATTTCTCACTGGATATAGGGGTGTAGAGAAAGGCTGTTTCCCTGCTTTCGGGATATACACCCTCAAGCTCTTCTCCAGTGATTCGGCATATACTCAAGTGTCAAACAGAGTTTTCTTACTAGATGTAGGAGAATTCTATGAGAGGGCACGGAAAATAATATCCACTCCAGGTGACCTAAAAGTTACGAATTCGCTTATTTCTAAGTTTAGCCTCTGTATCATACACTAGATATACTGTTTATACCAAGTCCTATGACTCACTCTTATCTCCGACCGTAGGCTGCCTGGAAAATATGCAAATATGTTTGCAGTAAGAGGAGTGCACTCTGCTTTCCCTCTTCGGCACAGCTTATCAGGTTTCTTGAGTGACATGGTTGCTCCCACACCTTTCCTGGCCATCGCTTGATGCAATCTTGCCGTTGCGGGCAGAAAGCCAATGTTCTCCCAAATCTTCCTAAACTGTTCCTCTTTGCTTTGTGGATCTCCATATTATAGGTAATAAACGTCTCTGTTTAACTTTATCAATCTCCAGGGCGCTTTGTTCCATTAAAGAGCCTGCACATTTCAGATCTTAGTTTTTGCTCCATCAGCATGCATCCCTACAACCATTGATCCTACTGACAGAGCCACTTGATTCAAAAAAACGTAAACGTGCCCAGTTTACTTCCACTAACTCTCACGTTGATAAGCCAACTTATCAGTTAGTGTGAAATTCGTCCCAAGCAGTTTTGGAGTGCTTCAAATGAAACACCCTATTACCGAGACCCTCCAGATTGAATACACAAGAATCCTATGATCAGACTAGGGAGGTCTTATGTGAAATTGTCCAGTTCCGGATAGAGTGCCCTACACTCACACTACCGATTATGAGATCCAAAACTTCCTCCTTTTTTCTAGGCACAAAGATAGGGGACATGGCAGCCTCACATTAAAGGTATCCAGTTTAGAGTGAAGAATATATACTAAAAGATTATATAAAGTTAACCTACGCCAAAAAAGCTTAACCTACGTCGATTTAAAAAAAAATAAAATTTTGTAGAATTTATGGAATCATTAAATGTAGAAACATATGAAGACAAAGAACTAAAACGTCGAAATAAGAGTATATATGTGAAAACGATAGTTGCAACCTCTACCCGGAAGAGCAGGTCACAGTGGGACGAACATATCGCACGAAAATAAACCCGAAAGATGTACCAAGAATGTTGTTCAAAGAGAAACTGCATGGCAGTATACTGGCCAACAGGAGGATGCGAAGGGACTGTAAATTGATCATTCCAGCAATAAAAAGGCGTGAGGGTTTTCTTTTGGCAATGTCATGCAATGTTGTTTTATTAATTATTGAATTACCCCCAAGGTTGTATTTATTCCATGGTTATTAAACTTAGGTTGTTGTATGCTGCTATGGTGAAATGGCGGCGCATGAGATAAGTTCACTAGACTACTGGTTGAGGTTATTCAACATCTGGCTTGTTTGGTGCTGTCCGGTGCTCTGTGAACCATATCAGCTGTCATAGACTCTTTATTGGGGGTTCCATCTCTCTTTGAGGATCATAAAATACTTTTAAATGTGCCAAATATAGTTTTTCCTTTTGGTAAAATGTTGAAGACTTTTGTGTTTTGATGTCAGGGCTATTGGAACCATGGTTTAAGAAAACATAATACAGTAACGAGGTTCCTGACACACAGATTCAGGAACTTTGTTCGGAAAAGGATGTCCGCGGAAGAGTTTAGTTTGTTTCCCTTTAAGATTATTGTCAGATTTGTTCGACTCCTATGAATCTTAGATGGATTAAACTTGGGCTGGATATGGGCCCAGAGGGTATTAGTTAGCTTTGCTTTGGGTCCCATAGACCAATAATAACTCCAAGAGCAATCCTTTTATTTTGTGTTATAATGAAAATGAAATGTATGTAATGTACACGTAATTATTTTGTTGTTTCTGATATAAAAGACACACTACTAAACCAGCAATACTTACCTGTCATGAAGTCTATCTAACCAAAGAAAAAGTTTTTTTTATCTTTCATCTACCTGTATCAAGATTCAAGAACCCATCGGTGTTTCTATGGAGAAAAACGAAGAAAACTGAAAAATCTGTTCAGTAAAAAACCACTTCCGGTCAACGATTATCGTCAAACTCGGAATTTTGGGAGCATATTTAATTTTAATTAATATTATTTAGATGATAGAATATTATAATAAACGAAAATATCACTTTATAAGAAAACATAACTCTATCCTTCCCCTAAAAGCAGCCTTAAATGAATTTTCTCTCGGAGAAATGATTCAATTAATAATTATAGCAGTTAGTATGTGTAATTGATATACGAAAACTTAAAGGAAATCGTTGGAATTATTTCGTAAATACACAATGAAGTGAAAACAAAAAAATCTTAACTAATATGGGGCTTCCGGTAGAAGAATTTTGACAGATAACACGGATTCCATGATGATAACTAAACGGAATATCAAGTTTGGAATTTCTGCGTTTTTATTAGTTTTTGAACTCTGCTGTTCAAATACCCACACACACACACCCCAGACCATTTTCTAAACACCATTTTCTGACGCAGAAGACCTCAAAACGTGTATTTCCAGAAAAAATTTGATTCGAAAACTTGACACCATTAAAATACGTACGTAGGGACAGTAAAAATGGATACTTTTTACTGAATAGTTTTTGTTTTAATTAAAATTATAAATTCCTTGAACAAATTTCGCTGGCGTTTAACATCAATTTTGTTTTGTCCCACTAGTATAAACGGCCAAATACAAAATGGCGGACTTACATTAGATCCTGCAAGTTGCCTAATTTTCTTTTGCCTTTCTTTTCAATAATTCAAAAAAAATTCTGAGTTTTTCTTTATAGCTCACATTAACCGTAAATATTATATTAGATGTAACTTAATTTTTAACATTTTTTGTTGAAAAAATTTGTATTGCACAATTGGATAATTTATAAAATACCTAAGGAGGTAAGGTTAGTAAAAAATTCTAAACTAGATCTTTCATAGAAATAATTATCTATAAATAAATTAGCCAATCACATAGTAGAAGTAAAGGTGTGAAATGTGGGCTTGGTCAACATGATAATTCTAAATTTCTGATTGGCCTACCATGCACCCACATTTTACACCTTCTTTTCTTCACTGTGATTGGTTAATTATTTATAGCTAATTATTTCTTTGAAAAAGACTAGTTTACTTTTTTTTGTATTACTAATTTTCCCTTCGTAGGTGTTTTATAAATTATCAAAGGGAAGGGGATAGCTAAGTGCTTAGCGTACTGGACTTCCTCGAGGAGGACCCGGCTTCAATTCCAGCTGTGCTGCCCTTAGATTTTTTCTTCCTAGGTGATGGACAGTGTTGCCTGTAGTGAGAAGACACTGTCCGTCCGGCAGTGCACTGAGAAGGCTACGAGCGCCAATGACCATAGCAGTTGACGCTCCTTAAATTAAAAAAAAATTATCAAATATTGCAATAACATTTTTTATAAAAAAAAGTGCAATTATAAAGTAATTCCAAACACAATATTTATTGTTTTATATAATTAATGTGAGCTATAAAGAAAAAATTTGAGAATTTTCATTCCATTGTAGAAAATTAAAGCAATAGAGTATTAGCGGGAATCCAAGACCGCCACTGAAGGTCTCTGCCATTTTGTATTTGGCTTTTTATGCACAAAATAAAATTGATGTCAAACACCCACAAAAATTTCTCAAAGGTATTCATAATATTTAGTTAAAAAACTTTTCTTAGACCTTTTCTTAGGCGTTTTTAGCTATTCATTATAATGCCCTTAATTTTATGAATGTGACGCTGTCCACAAATTATTGAAAGAGTACTGTAAGATGAAAAAATCTACGCATGAGCTAATTCAATCAAAATCTAGTTTCTCGCAACAACATAAAAACTCTGGTGTGAATCACTCACACGACTTTCTCTTACTGCGAAATGGCAAACTTTCTTCACGCTTACAATTTTTATTAGTGTTTAAAAATGACTGCTTTTTTTTTTATGGAGAATATCATAAAAAACTAAAAAACCTAATCAATAAAGTTGTACTTCCGCTTCAAAATACTGGCAACTTATATAATTAATATTATTTATTTGACAGAATATAGCACATTGTTGAATGAAATAGCACTTGTATTGGAATCAGATGTCTTGGTATCGGTAGTTGAAGTGAGGAGTAAGTGTTGTTAGTAGAGAGTTTTAGAGAATTGTTATTCGAAATACGTACCACTGATTTAAGAAAATAAACTATATTTTAACAAATAATTTAAAGTGTTTTGAAATAGATAAACTAAGATGCACAATTGTAAATGAATATAAGAAGTATGAAATGATTAATAAATATTAAAGAAATAGTGTTTAAAACCTTGAATAGGGACGCGCTCGCGATGTGTGAAACTTAACTGCTTGATAACTGATGTGTAACTGATGGAATACTCGTGTATAACTGAGTCCCCTCCTCCAGTGGGGCGACGTTTATATTCGCATCACTCACACATCGGCTGATGTGTAAGTACGTGCCACACTAAGACATCTCTCGTAGTATATTGACCTCAGGGAGGTCGGTCCGGGGTGGCGACAGATGGTAGCCAGGTGGCCTCTTGAGTATACATTGACCCTTGTATGAAGGAAATACAGGCCAGGTGTTGCGGCGGCTCTTTTGACTGTATAATGACCCCTGTTTGAAAGGGTTTTGCCGACGGTTCTTTTGGCTGTATATTGACCCCTATTTGAAAGGGTTTTGCCGCGGTTCCTGACCTGCAGATAGCGGCTGGCTGGAACCACTAGTTATAATTTGTATATTTATTTATTATTTAAAAATTATATCTTCTTTCTTCTTGCGATCACATCACACACTTTAGAGAAAACCATAACCCCAAACCTCCCGAACATTACCCTTAAATGAATTTTCCCGGAGAAATGTTTCAAATAAAAGTTGTAGTTCTTTGTATTCGTATGTGTAATTGATATACTGAACTCAAAAAAACTGTCCAATTGAAACTAATTCTGGTTAACCGATTTTCTTCAAACTCAGAATATTAACTTGGCATTAAATTTAATTCTATTTAATATTATATAGATGATAGAATTGTCTACTAAATTTGAAATAGTACTTTGGAGGAAACCATATCCCTACCTTTCCCTCAATTGTGACTTTAAATAAATTTTCCCGGAGAAATGTTTCAAATGAACGTTGTAGGTCTTCGTATGTTTAGTTCATATAACAAATTTAAAGAAAATCGTTTTAGCTGTTTGCGAGATAATCACAAAAATTAAAAAAAAATTATTCAGTAAGTAGCAACTTCCGGTTGATGGATTTTGCCCGAAATCTTTGTGTGTGGTGCGAAATACCAAGTTTGATCTTTCTGCAGCTTTTGGTTTTTGAGTTATTCTTTTCACCCACATCTATACACACACACACACACACACACATAAAGACCATTTTCTAGAAACCACTTTTTTGGTCTCAGGTGAAAACTGAATTTAGTAAATCTGGTTACAATAGCAATAGTTCCCCTTACTATAATTAATGTTGTAAATTGGATTTTGAGGTTCGGTCATAGAATAGAATAGATGCGGGGGGGGGAGCCTCATTCCATTGCGACCTACAAATTGAGGTCTATTGTGGATCCCCTTAAGTTACAGAACAGCCCCCAGCTTTGCCCTCCTAATCAATCCTAGCAAAGCTGAGAGCGGCTCCGTCATGAAGCTTTCAGCTTCGGGATTGTCCGTCCCCAATTGAAGAAACCTAATCCTCGCCAGGCCGGCGCACTCACAAAGGATGTGCGCCGGGGTCTCCTCCTCTACCTTGCAGAATCGGCATACCGCACTATCCGCAAGTTGTAGGTGGTGCATGTGTCTATTCAGCCTACAATGCCCTGTTAGTAGACCCACAATTAACCTTATATCCCTTCGGGTTTGGCTCAGTAGGTCTTTGGTAAATTTAGGCAAATGTCTTTTAATGAAGAGCTTTGCCTGCCTCTGTCCTGGTGTTCCCTCCCACCACGCAGACGCTGATCTTCTATCCACCCCCTGATAGAAGTTTGAATGAGGCTCCTGGACAAGCCGCAGAAGGGTTCGGGGCCTATAAAGGTATCCTGCGAGCCCTCCCTCGCTAGGGCATCCGCCCTCTCATTGCCTAGGAACCCCGCATGTCCCGGCACCCAGGCGAGTGTCAGTTTATTCCGAGTACCCACCTCGGTGAGAGCAAGTAGGCAGTCCCACACCAGTCTTGAGACTATTTGGTGTGAGGAAAGTGCCTTCAGGGCTGCCTGACTGTCGGAGTATATGGCCACTCTTCTATCTACTATCCTTTGCCTTATGATCTCCCTAGCGCAGAGTTGTAACGCCACGACTTCAGCCTGAAAGACCGTGGCGTACTTCCCTAGGCTGGCCTTAATTTTAACTTTAGGCCTGCCCCCGTAGACCCCAGCTCCGACCCCAGTCGGAGTTTTGGATCCATCTGTATACCAGATCAAGTTACCGAACAGGGATGGGTCGCAGCCCCATTCGCCTCTGCTCGGTATGACAATATGGAAGTTCTCATAGAAAAGAACTCTTTTTAAAGTTCTACCGACGTTTCGGCAAATTTATTGCCTTGTTCAGGGTAAAAATTTCCAGTTAGAATTCCAGTAGTAATAATCTAGTTTAACCTGTGACATAACCACCAAGTGTTGGAAACATAAATTTGCCGAAACGTCGGTAGAAATTTAAAAAGATTTCTTTTGTATGACAGAACCTCAAAATCCAATTTACAACATTGAATACAGCGGGCGTAACGAACACCAAAACCTATAATTAATAAAAGAAGGTAAAAAAAACTAGTTGTGACTAAATCTTATAATTATTTTGTATTAACTTTATTAATACAAATTCTCTCATTATTATTATTTTTTCTAATTTTTACTTTCTCTTGCTGCTGTAAGAGAAAGTAATACGTTTGTGACAGATTTTTGAATTTGAGTTTTTACTGGAAATGCCTGAACTCGAAAAAGTGATTTTCTTTCTCTCACTGCTTGTGATTATATATATATATATATATTTCTAATTTCAATATTTCCATATATGCATTATATAAGTGTAACTTCCGTAAAAAACTTTTGACCAAAAAATAATTTTTAATATATTTCTCTCAGAAGTAGTTTTTTTTTCCTAAAAATCTGTGAGAAATGTATCAATTCTAATTATGTGAAAATTGATCTGTGTAAAAGTCTAATCTGTTTCACAACAGATTTTTAAAAACATAGATTGGTTATAGTATTTTAATGAACTTATATGGTCTAAAAAGAAAGTTGTTTTTAAATTAAAATTTTATATAGAATTAATTAATTTTTTTTTTTTTAATGGAGAAAATATATATATATATATATATATAAAAGATATAAGAGAGAGTGAGAAAGTGAGTATAGGAAGTGAGAGGAAGCTAACGGAGCAGCAAATATTAAAATGTACTCGGACAATGTTGTTTGTTTTAGATGGATATCAAAAGCTGATGTTGCTTAAAACTTTTAACATCAGCCATACTAAGGTTTTTCCTTAGATAACTGAAGTAAATTTGCCAAGTTATTTCATTTCTTACTATGTTTTTTTTTTTTTAGTTTTGAAAAATTAATTCAATAACAGATAATTAAATAATAATAGTAATTACGATCAGAAATATAAATATTTATAGTCAAATTTTGCACGATTGTTTAGAACGACTTTTGATATTTACAAGGACTTGCTTCTTTGATGAATATGTGGATGGGTCCGCAATGCTCGATAACATCTGGTATTTTATCCGTCATAGTATGCATATTTATTTTATTCCTGACCGGTTTCTATCGGTCAGAATAAATCTATCCATTTCGGGCAGAGAGTTCACTTCAAACGCAATGTTTTCGTTTCATTCGACACTTGTGATTCGTATTGCGGGAGGTTGGTTATAAGGTTATGTTACTATGTGTGTGAGTTTAATGAAAAAATGAAATTATTAAAATTATGATTAGTCATTAGAAAATAGTGTATAATAAATAGCATGTTTTGAAGAATACATTATAACTATATTTTGACAGTGATGTTAATTTATCAAGCTATTTTTATTAGGGGGCGGGATAAGAAATTTCGGGAGTACCCTATAATAATAAGAATAGATAAAGTTTGAAGAAAGGCAATTTAAAGTTTAAGGATAGTCAAAAGCTTGTAAAAATAATAAATAAATATGAAATCCAAGCAAGGTTAATACAAGAAAACATATAGGTAAATTGATATGTAAGAAGGTTGGCAGCAAACGGCAAAATGGAGATGATATTAAATTAAATAATAGAGAAAATCAAATGTATTCGTTTTTATTTATCATGCTTGCTTTAAAATGATAGATTTAGGTTTATATTACATTAAGAATAGTTGAAAGAGATGCCATGGTTGCATTTTTAAGTTTTTTTTGTTTTTTTTTATAAGGGGCGATAGGAAATTTCAAAAGTGCATTATGCAAATAATCTGTATTTTACACGAGGGAAGAAAAAAATTTGGTTCCACAGACTAGAATATAATGAGAGCTGCATGCTTCATGATTTTTTTTTTTTTTTTTTTTTTTGCTTCTTTATGTCTAAAATCATGATCTAGCATTTGAAAATAATTCTTTCGTTTGTTTAATTACGCGAATTCCCATTCACTTTTTTTTTTAGCACGGACTCATATCTACTTATGCCACAGATGAGTTCAATTTAATCTATGTTCTTCTTAGCCTTACATCAGCCTCTTTATCAACATTAATAAACGTTCAGTTTGTAATTTTTTGTGAACTGATTTCACATTCGGCACTAGTGAGTGATTAAGGGCCAAATTTGGAAATTTCAAATATAAATTAATAGTGCCTTCTCTCGAGGGAAATCAAGTACACAAGGATCTGTAAAGGAAATCAAGTCACAAGGAACTCAGCTTAAAGGCTAGGCCAGCAGATTTTCGTAATGGTTAGAACGGTATTGTTCCAGAGAATAAGTAAAAATGGTGACGACGGGGTTATTAACTCAACCCTCTCGTTGGAAATGCCAGAAATTCAGAATACTGATATGTCCCTTGATAAATAATGCCATCATGGGCTGTAGCAAGTTTTTTTTTCGTAAGGGATCCAAGTAACTGATTTTTGTTCTAGACTCGGTTTGTTGTAGTTTTTCTTTGGGGGTATCTATATGGGCCCTTTAAAGCCTTTGAATAGCGCAGAGTTTGGTTGCCGCGTCCCCTCTTTTGAAATATAATAGTATAAGAAGTTTCAATAAATCTGCTAATATCGAAATCGTGAGAATCGCGAAAACTGAATACCTGTCCAGGAAATTTGCAATTCTAATATATCGATTTCTCCAACCTGGAAAACTTGGCAGGCATATTTAATTCTCATTAACATTATATATATATAATGGGTATTTGAATGAGAGAATTGAGTTTAAGAGATTAAATAATTTGGAATAGTGCTAAACACTGTATAATGAAAAAGTAACATTAACTGCTAGGACTTTACACATAAAGAAATTAGGTACCGAGAGATTTAGAATAAGTGAAGAAAAAGTTAGTGGTTGATTGCTGATTCGTTGTTAACAGTTGTAAGACTGTTCTAAAGACTGTCTTATAGGGCTAGCGCAGTTGTCTCCCACTCTATTCTGGCCTAAGTAGCGTGTGAGATTATCAATTTTGTCTCTCTTCTCTCTCTCTCTCTGCTTAGATCCCCCTCTTCAGATCCTATTACATATAGATTTTATAGCCGTACTTTAGAAGAGAGTGGAAGATGATTTTCTCCCATTGAATCCCACTAAAATCAATTTTCCCAGGATAATGTCTCAAATAAACGTGATATATCTACTGGCTTGTTATAAATGTACAAACTTTAAAACAAATCGTTAGTGCTGTTTTCGAGAAAATCTCAATGAAGTGAAACATTCATTAAATGAAGTGCTATTTCCGATTGAGAGATTTCGACCTATCGGATTATCTAATGAGAACCAAACATAGATAAGTCTCCCCCCCACATTATATATATATGGAGAGAGAGAGAGAGAGAGAGAGAGTTCTAAAAAAACAAACGTCTTTCCGGACTCAAGCGGTCTTAAAACATCAGTTTCGAAAATTTGACACGATAGCACGATCTTACAGCAGTGAGAAAAACTAAAATAAGAAACTAATTTGAAACAGACAAGAATGTATGATATATGTACATCAAATGTAATCTGCGAGGCATATTACATGAGAGAGAGAGAGAGAGAGAGTGACGCAAGTATATTTTTCAATTTCCTTGAATCCATTCAAGCTTTTCCTATGTATTGGCCGAGTATGATGGGTACAGCCAGCCGTCTTGCCTGCTTTTATTTGAAAGATTGGAAAACTTGTTAAGTAAAATATCATTTAACTTAGTTTAGAAGAACTCTGGGTGACTTGTTGAAAATATATATCATCATGCATGATTTAATTAAAGTTAGGAACGGAATTTATTTTAGTTTTTATTTTTATTTAATTTAATAGATAATTAGATTTTCATTTTCTATATAAATAAATTAATTAAGCAATTCTTAATTAAGAAAAGCAACTGTTTTCGACTGCACAAAGGCTATCTTTTATGATTATTATTTCGAACTTCAAGGACTGCTTACGATTGCGGACTTTGGATTGAAATCAACGCACTTGAGAAGATAAAAGGCAAACAGATTAAAATTTAATTCTGAACAAATGTATATATATTTTTTTTTAAATGTTTCTCTCTAGTAATCTAAGGAAAAGGAAATTTATTCACCATGTAGCACAAATGTATCATATGGTATTAAATTTAAAATTAGTAAAGCAGTAAAATTTAGTTGTATTATATCAAGATATCACTATTTTTTATTATATTTCCATAAGGTACATATTTTGCCAGATGCTCGTGTACAGTGAAAAGTTTTTTAGACTGAATAGAATATATAAAAAAAATCGAAGAATCGATATCAGTCATGCGGAAATGCAGCAACTTTATTCAGTATTTTAGAGTTTCCAAATTTTAGGATTTCCCCTTGAAAAGAATGAACAATTGTTTTGAAAACGATGTAGTTTTTTAAATAATTTGCATAAAGTTTCGAAGCCCATATAGATCTATCACTTTTAATAGAAATATTTTACAAGAAAATTGATTTGATTAGGATTCCAAGTTTTATGAGCAGTGTAATTTTACAATGATGCTGGGGGCAGAATGTTCAACGATCTATAATATGCAGATTATTAAGCATTGTTATCAGTTTTAAAGGAAATCATTAATATAATAATGAATGAAGCGAATAATTAGGAGGGCAGTTAATATGCTAATGTACTTAACTACTAGTTGCCATATAGCGCGAAATTTAGATAACCAAAATGTTTCAGTAAAATAGTTTAAATTTTAATTATTTATATGTAGTGTTTAATTTATATCTGAAATTATAACAATAGATATTTTAACAGAAATTTATGTAAGAATATGAATGAACCAGGAGGTAGATTAATGACAACTCTTTGGCTTTATAAATTTCATTCATTCATTCACTATACAGATTAGGACGTTTCGTCCTTATTAGGTCATGTCTAGTATGTACATTTAATTCATGTCATCAGTTGTCGAAAAAACTAGATTTTATTTGGTGAAACTGTATTTAAATTAGGTATTTAACTATAAGATTTTTTTTTTTTTAAGGAGCACACATCTAAGGTCATTCGCACCTCATATTTATCTGTAAGTGACATAAAACTGGCTAAACATACCAGAACATTGCCCTACTAATTACCAAATTGCCTACTATATGTCTATGCTATCGAATTTAAATTAAATTAAATCACTTTATTTAAATTGGATCACTATTAAATTTAAGAAGGACGGTACCGAATTTTTCTCTAATCTCTTGATTGCCTAAACCTAAAATAAAAATCAAACTATATACCTACATTCGTATTGATAATTTCAATTTACTAATAACTGAGACATCCCAATATATACACTAATACGTATAACACATTCACCCTAATAAATACAAGCAGCCCAATAAATACACAATCGCTTATAAAACATTCATCCTAATAAATATGGTCATACCAATAAATACTTTCACGACTAAACAATATACTGCTATTGCACACAATTAAAATATTGTGGTGGAGTACTCTATTCTTCGATTACATTAAGTACTTAACCTAAAACTAAAATAAGATCTATTTACTGCACATTCATATCGATTATTCCCGATTCACACGCGTGCCGGGTTGCCAATCCTGACACAGACCCAACCCACTAGAGAAACAGTGGCTCCCAAGAAAAGCGAGAAAGACTTTCCTGGGAAAGAAAAACGTCAATATAAGAAGTTTGTTTAAACGAGTGAGTGGAATTTGAGGAACTTCTCGTTTTATAAATAGTTATCAGAACTAAATTCTACTCCGATTGTTGCTATACTTTGACTTTTTATTAGCATAACAAACCAATTGTGAAGAATATAGTGCCTTTTTAATTTATTGACTGTTTTTAAGCTAATAATATATAATGCTTGTGAATTATTTGTTTTATAAAACTCCTCATTCATTTAAACAAACTTCTTATAAGAAGTTAAATAATTTAAATACCGTTTCCTCAAAACATGGATAAAATCTAGCCGCGCTAGAGATGTTATTGTGTGTGCTGTTCATAAGTTACGCTAGGTCACTTGAAGGGATGCCAATATCTGTGAACAAATGGCTAGTCCAGTTTCCCTCTCGAGCAAAATTGTTAGGTATTATTTTCTGCTTAATTTGCATAACCAGATTTTGTTTTTTGCTGTAATGAATCTTTTCCTCTGTACAAATATGCAAAGAGATAGAAGTCATAAAGGAAAGACAACAATCTCATGATATTAAACTAGCGGTGGATCAACACTTTTATGAAATGCTCTAGATACACAATCTTACCCATGAATTATTAAAAGTCTAGGAAATGGATAGATAAAGAGATCAGCGGATTGGCGAACAGGTTCAACTGAAATCTGGAGTATCAGGATTTGGCTTCTTCTTCTTCTTCTTGGACGAATATTCTTTTAGACTTTTTATGATTGGCGTGATTTTTTTTAAACAAATATTATTGTTTTACAGACGATTTTCGATTGTATTATTTTGGATACGGTGGTGCTGGAAAGCTTGTCTGAGTGTTCTCACTGTTTAATGCCCGCTGTACGCGCAGGTGGGTGTCATTTCTGTACTTTATATGAGTCTCTTCTTCATCAGACAGAGTTTTTATCAGCGGCTGTCTTTTTAAATCTTTGTAATAGTTTGTAGTATCAGGTTACCTTCTTTTATATGTGGGATTACAAACAATTTCTCTTATTTATATGAAAAGCCTTGGACTACGAATGAAAATTCAACTTACAAAACTATAAATTTTTAATTGTTTCAAAGTTGTATTGGATAAAGTACATATTCAGTTGGCTTATTTTATATTTTTCAACCGGGAAAATGATAATTATTTCTTGTGGATAATTAATTTTTATATAATAAACATAGTTTTCAGACAGATATAAATTGATGGGATTAGCTAAACATTTTAGGAAGATTATATATATATATAGAGAGAGAGAGAGAGAGAATCTAAATTATCAGGAAGTGTGTGATAGCGAAAATGCGCGAGTTGGAGGGAGATGGCAATAGAGACTCGGACAGGAGGGTTTTGGAAGCAGCAGCAGCAAAGAGCGGCGGATACTCTTGGTTCTGTATATTTGTGTGTATATATGTATGTGTCTTTGTATGTGTATGTGTGAGAGAGAGAGAGTGCTGGTTGTTGGTAAGGGCAGACTGGAGCGCGCTCATATATCTGTATTACTGTGACTGGTTGTGACATACAGGGCGGACGACTGTACTGTTCACTCTACCTATTTATGTGGAGGGCACTCAAAACTGTCCGCCTGACTCCCTGGCTACCATCACTTCCCGCTCTAAAGGACTCCATACCTCCAACAGTTGTGTGACTATCTCACACCCGCGCTTGGCCCTCTTGTGCGGCCCACTACTATACCTACATTACTTATTTTACCTTCTCAAATATATATATATATATATATTTCATATTAATTTTTTTTATTTAGAATATAAATAAAATAAATATTTGTGATAAATTCTTCTTTTTGTATCATCTATTAACAAAGAGCACTCATATATACCCATGAACATTTAATGAATATGTACCTCTAAATAGTAAAATGATTGATTGAAGATTAATGGAGACTGAGACCGGCAATGCTGAATAACATCACAGATTTTTTTCTGCCAAAACCTGCTTTATTTTTCACTAGTTTCCTATATGCCTTGACTTTAACATTTCACCTAACAACCTTTCAGTTTGTTAAGATATGCTGACGATGCACGAAAGTCTGAAACACCGCTGATGTCCACAAAATAATTCAGGAGTAATTTGTATCTAGCCGAAAAATGTTGGTTACAATAAGGAGGCGCATTATTGTAGACCGTGCCACCTTGTTAATATAAATTAAATATAAAGTTTTTTTTATTTTTATTAGCACTGCAGCCCATGCAGGGGTTTGGCCTCCAAAGTAATCTTTTCCTAAGTTTCCCTATCCAGTACCTTCGTCCTCCATCCCAACTTTCTGACATCATCTTCGTCATCATCAAGCCACCTTCTTTTCCGCCTTTCTACCTTTCTTCTTCCTTCGGGCCGGTCTTCATACAATCTCCATACCATTCGCTCTCTGCACATTCTTATAAGGTGCCCGATCCATTCTAATCTCATCCCCTTTATCTCACATTACTAGTTTTTATTCATTCGTTGCTGCATTTATTTACTTTATTACAATAAAATAAGCAAAAGAGTTATGTGTGTAGAAAATGTATAAATGATTGATAATCCTGGTAGGTTCTTGGTAAAAACGTTTGAGTCATTAATGAAACTAATTGGTTAAATAAACTAGTTCACACACATGATCCTATTCCTATTTTTAACTACTTTTTTGGTTGTGATATATATATATTATGGACGCTTGTGTGTACATGTGTTAGAAAGAAAAGTCTCTTATCTGAGCCTTATTACCTTTTTTTTTCAGGGTAGTAATAGAACTTATTTTCATAAAAAGCGCTTTAATTTGTTCCTAACATAAAAGCTCTTTAAATTCGCGATAAAGTTGGATCCAAAATGAAATTACGAATATATAATTTTTTGGAAATGTATTAAAACTGGAAACCTTGATTCCATATTTTGGCAATTATAATTAACACTTATAATTAACACATCCTTTTGAAAAGATACCCATCTTAAAGGTAATTGAGCGCTCTTTTCTGAGTTGAGGTCAAATTTCTTTTTAAGTTAGTTTTAAAAAATTAAAATACTTTTTTTACTTTAAAAGTATTTAAAAAAAAAAAAAAAAAGTTTGAAACTTCATACGACTATATATGCTATTTTTATTATTTATTTAATATTCAATATTGAAATTTTTACTGAATACTAAACAGTTTTTAATATTATATAGTTGATAACACGTACTAAAAATTCAGTTTTTAGTAACAAAATTGTTTTTGAAAAAACTATTTTTTAATTAAAAGTTTTAAGGCCCTTGTATATGTAAAGTATATCAAGTTTGAAGAGAAATATAGGAGCTACTTTGCGAGAAAACTGTGAAAAACTAGAGAAAATCTCTCTCTCTCTCTCTCTCACACACACACACACATCCACACCATTCGTTAAATATATTCCACATTCTTTCCTCTTAATTTAGAAACTATTTTATTGAAGTTTAATCCAAGTATTATTATATATTTAATTTACCAAAACCTTTGTCGTCCAAATATTAGAACGAATGGTACATTATCATCCACTGTTAGCATAAAGTTAAGTAAAGAAACCTAGTAGGGGGAGGAGGGGCATGTATTTAATACTCCAGATACTATTCCCACCAGGGTGGTTTGTGGTCTTTACAATCCGACTCTATCTACTTAGCAATAAAGGGTCATTTGGTACAGAGATACCTTTCTGGCTGCTAGGGTCATCTGCGGTAAAACGGTTAACCATTCAACTGCTAATGTTATTATTTGTCCACCATTTCGCCAACTTCTTGTTTACAATACCACTTTGAAACTTATATTATTTTTAGTTTTTATATTTTAAATTCTGGCAAAAAAAAAAAATAAGAAACTTTAACTCTTGAAATTGCCTTTTATTCAAAACTAGTTCTACGTTATAGTTTTCAATTAGTTTTCATATACCAAAAAAAGAAAAAGTTACAATTTTCTTCATTCTTTTATATAGTTGGTTGAACTACGTACATCTCCACTTCTGGGGCCTGAACTATTTTGTGGGGTCAGCGACCAGTCTTCCCTAGAGGAACTCAAAAAGGAGGATGAAACAAGGAGGTCTCACCACTGGTACTTCCTCCCTGGACTGAGGCAGACCAAGATCTCTTTGGGGAATTATTATCCAGGGATGTCGAAAGCATGCATCGGCTTCAGTAGGAAAAAACTTCGCAATTCTTACGGGTATCCTCATGGGGCATTGTATTATCCTCAGGGGACACCTGACAAAGCTGGGCTTGGAGAGTGACAGCTTGTGTAGATTCTGTGGAGAGATGGAGGAAACTCCATTACATCTCCTGATGCCATTCAGAGAAGAATCAGGAATTACTAGGAGGAGGAGGAGGGGAGCATACCCATCCTAGACCCTCTAGGATTTTAGGGATCTTAACCTGGTGGGCATAGCGCAATAGACCGTTTAGGTCGCAATGTAACGGGGCTCTTCCCAAATATGTATGAAAGGAGATACTTTAAAGAATTTTTCCCACTATCTTGAAAACAACAGACAAAAATTAACTTTTCAAAATAAAAGTTAGTATATATATTAAAAAAACCTATATATTACTTGTCATCATAAAATCACCAATGGTATTATAAAATAGCAAAGCTGTGTTGAAATTTTAAATTTAGGATAATCTATGAAATTCTGGATGTACTCTTTATATAACGAATTTCAAAATTACAAAAACGTAGTTTTTTCTTCATTAATCCCCCCCCCCCACACAAAAATCACTTTTATCACTGATAAATTTAAGATGTAAGAATAAGTAAATAATAATTAAAAAAAAACTAGTGTTTTCATTTAGGAAAATTATTTAAGAATAAGTGAAAATCGTTTTATATTTTTATATTTCCAACAATATATGAAAATAAAAATAAAATTGTACCTTCGAAATGTTATTGACTTTTAGGCAAGAGTGCCTCTGAGTGGGGGAACGGGGTAATGGCTGCGTCAAGCCCAGAGAAAGAAAGAAAGATAAGTTTATTATGCCCTGGGACCTGTGTCCCTTAAGAGAAAAAAAAAGAAGTTTACATCTTTTAATAAATACAATAATCCCCCTCTGATCTGTGAGAATAAAATAAAATAAATTTCTACTAGTTATTTACATTAATATTACAATAAAACTGTTTACAATAGCTATATACAGGTTTAAAATTAAAATTAATACTAATAATTAGGATAAAATAATGATAACATTTTGCAAAAACTTGATAGTTTCCTCTAATCTGTACAAATAAGTAATTATAAAAATAAAATTTAAAACTAAGAAGTGTTTTCTTGCCAGTCATGTCAATAGGTAAGTCGTTCCATAGTCTACTAGCAGTAACGTTAAGAATTATGACAAGTAGCAGTCCTGTAAGGTTGTATGTAAAGTCTAGAGTCAAAAGTCCTTGAAGTTCGTAAGTCTAGTGCAACTTTTACTGTAAACATATCCACCAGATATTTTGGTATTTTTAATTTGAACAGTTGATACATAAAATTGCCAGTAAAATACCTTCTGCGGTACTCAACAATAAGCTAGTTTAAACTATGGTAATGTGTAGTTATGTGGTCATCTTTTCTAATATTTAATATAAACCGGATGAGGAGTTATTTGATCTTTGTAATTTTAAATTCAGTTCAGAGGTTAGATCAGCATAAACTATGCAACAATAATCAAAATAAGGAAATATTAATGTACTAATGAGCTGTTTATAGAGAGGTATAGGTAGCATATTTTTATGGAGTTTCAGCTGATACAAGGATTTATGAACACTTTTGCAAATATTGCTAACATGGCTATTCCAAGGCAGCGTATTAGAAATTGTCAGTCCCTAATATTTTGTAGTCACAACTTAAGATATAATTACACCATTCACATTAATTTTGGAGATTAAATCTAAATTTATTGTACCTAAACATCTATTACTCCAAATAATACTATTTAACATCTATTACTCAAAAAAGTTTTAGAAATATTAAATGAAATAAAATGAAAATGAAAGAGAGAGAGAGAGATTGATAGTGTGAGAGAGGTCCAGTAGCACTCCTACGGAATATAGACAATGGTAAACTTCTTCCTGAATAACGTATGTATTTATATAATATTCCTTTTCTTTATCTATGGATTTATCATTTCAACCAGAACAATTTAAACATATTAAACTGATGATTTGTTTAAATACAAAAAAAAAAAATTACTGATTCCTTGTTTAATTTAAAGGAATTAATGAATTAAAATTACAATAAAGAGAACGACTTATTGTAGACTAACTAGCTATAGGCTTTTTAGCTGATTATGCACGCTTGACGTTTATATTCTGATTGCTGTTTAAACTTTGATCAAGACTCCAAAATCGGGCGGTATTTATTCAAAATCTAGAATTACCAAGCGGAGCTTGTTGCTAACATTAGTTATCGCTATCATTGTTTTGGGCTTGTCAGTTGCGCAGTACATAATAACGAATTATGACACTATTCTGTGGTAGAAACTGAAAACATGGCTCGGTGGTGAGAAATCACATTAAAATGTTCTTAACAATAATAAACAGTAGGAGGTAAGATATTTGGTGTAGAGAATGAATAACAGCTGGATTTTCTATGCCATTCTGCATACCGGTATCTGACAAGGAGATAGTAATGTCTTATGCAAGAAATGGTAAAAAGTTTACAAAATGATAATATGTATCTGTACTTATCTAATAACTATGTATCTGTAAAATATTAATCAACTAAAATAAGCAAAATATTAGTTGGCTGGGGCTAAAGAAAAAACTTTTTATCTTTAAAAGCTTATTCGACGTTTCGGACACCTTTGATGTCCTTCTCAGGAGCTACATAAACAAAACAAAGAGAAATACAAAAGATTACCTAATAAAAACCAGAACATTTAACGATTAAAAAATATTAACAATTAAAAAAGATACGATACCTGTTAAGAAAGAATAGAGAGTTGAATGTTAGAGGAGGTTATTGTTTGGTATGAAGTAAGGTAGAGTAAGGTAAAGCTAAGGTAAAGGGTAATTTTTATCTATGTATTCCTTAGGAAGGACACCAAAGGTGTTTGAAGCGTCGAATAAATTGTGCTTGTTTGATTACTAACGGCCAAACATAACTATTGTTTATATTAATTACTAAATGTTTGCTAAATACAGGGGAAAATATAAAGATTTATGATCATGAGAACACCAAATGTAGACTGGGTGTCTAGTTAAACTATTTCGCTATTTAGGTTTCACCTTATTATTATCCTGACCACTTGTATTGTGAGAAAGAAATTAGACAAGCGATTCAAAATTTTAGTTAAAGTGTAAAGTTTAGTAGAATTTCAAAATTTGGCAATACTCACACATTACAATTTAGAAAAATGTATGTTATTTTGTTTTTGGTTTTTTTAAAAAAAAGTTCTTATATTTGTATGTTTGTGAAATAATATATTTGGTAGACATTTCTTCGATAAAGAAGATGAAGGCGATTATAAACACAAATATGTTATCATATAGAACAAAATGAGGGAAGATACGACGCTCTACGAAGTATGATTTGGTAGGGGAATTGAGAAAACAGGGGGGGAACAGCCTTGTTGAACAGAACTCATCACACCTAGAACTAGATTTGTGTGTGTGTGTGTGTGTGTGTGTGTTTTGTTTGTGTGGATAAAGCAAAATGCCAACTTATTAAGTTTACTTTGCGACATCCTGTCCTTACAATTTCTTGAAATACATATATGTCTCTCCTCACTCACAACTGAGACTTACTAAGTCCATATGAACGCCCGCCAAAACTTAACCCCACTTCTTCCATCCTTGTCTTCTACTTCTTCACAACCGCTATGAAAATTTAGAATCATAATCATATAACAAAAACATCGTCAGTAATGGTAGATGTGAGGGATGGTGTAAAATGCTTGTTCACTTGGATTAATAATAAAATGTTTTGTTGAAACTAATGAATGTCACATATTATTATTTTAATGCGAAGAGATAAGAAATTTAATTGTTCTAATAAAATTTCCTTGATAGATAGTTTTGATAATCATTATTTGTGTTTTCTATGTTTGGAAGATTATTTATTAAACATGAGCTTAATGGATTTTATGGTTTAAAAAAAAAAAAATATGAATAATTTGTATTGATTTTTGATGGATGCAATAAAGTATAACTATTTTATTTAAAGAAAATAATCAAAATTATGAGAAAATGCAAGCTCGTTCGCAAAAAGGGTACACGCAGGTATAAGAGAACAGTTATTGGAAAAGTTGATCAACCTCGATGGACAGCGACAACATTTCATTTTTTTTTGTAGATTAAATTAAACATATTCTTTAAAGATATTTAAATGCTATTCAATAACTCTGTAATTAAGTACAAAACTCTTATGTTATAACTTATAACTGGCACAGTCCTGATGTGTTCTCTTTGGTGCCTACAACAAATCTGTCTTGAAAAGAATGTCTTCTCTTTGTACCTTCCTGTGAGGAGAAGGGGGTAGTATAATGCCATCAAGGTTGCTCAACTTTTCCAATAACTGTTCTCTTATACCTGTGTATACCCTTTTTGCGAGCGAGCTTGCATTTCCTCATAATTTTGATTATTTTCTTTAAATAAAATAGTTATACTTTCTTGCATCCATCACAGTCTTTTAATGCAGCAAGTTCAAACTTGATATTCTATCTAAATATTTCACATTCCGACGGAATAATAAGTTAACAAAAAAAATAAGGCGAAAAAGGGGTACCATTTAGCAATTTCTTTACTTTTTCATAGGGCTGTTAAGAGTTATTTTCTTTTCACTAGTGGTAAGGAGAAGTAATGCGATTGTGTAAAATTTTCCGGTATCCGGTTTTCACCGGAAATATACGTTTTGAGATTCCCTGAACATGAAAATGTGGTTATTAGAAATTAGTCTCTATGATAACTCAAAAAAGGGAAAGTAGGAGAAAGTATTTCGTTTCAAAGTTCTACAGGGGTACCAACAATGAGGTTTTGATCAATCGGAAGCACCATTTTACGTAATAGATTTTTTTTTGATAGTTTTTGCGTTTTTCTCGAAAACGGCTTCATTGATTTTCTTTAAACTTGATATATCAATTACAAATATAAAGATTTATTTTTATTTGAAACATTTGTCTGGGAAAATTCATTTAGGAGGACATTTTTTGGGAGGGACAGGTAGAGTTATGCTTTCAGATAAAGTGCTATTTTAGTTTACAATTCTATCATCTAAATAACAGCAAATTTAGTTGATACACTCTGTGTTCATTTTCAGTTGATTTGATCTGTTTAATTTAGTTTATTTGCTCTGTGCAAATCTATGTTATCACACTATTTGACAAATACATCCTGATGATGGGCGAACGCCCGAAACCAGTCGATGACCACAAAAAGAAGCAGGCTATCACGGAAAATATCTCTGATAACAGTTACTATTTGTTGCCATAATTCCGAGTTTGAAGAAAATCGGTTGACCGGAAGTTCGGTTTTCCGAACAATTTTTTTTTTTCAATTTTCTTCGATTTTCTCCATAAAGAAGCATTTGACAAATTTCATTGAATTTCGTTATAAAGGATCTGAAGAGAGGGATCTAAAGCAGAGAGAGAGACACACACACAAAATTGAGAGCCTCACTCGCTACTTAGGCCAGACTTGGATGGTAGACTCTGTTTAAATACAGCAGCGCTAGGCCTACAGGGGAGGGTCTTTAGAACAGTTCATACAGCAGTTACAACGCGTCAGCAACCAACTACTACCCTCGTCTTCATTCACTCTAAATCTCTCTCTACCATTTTTTATATTCGTGTAAAGTCCTACGAGTTTGTGTTACTTTCTCATTACACAGTGTTCAGCATTATTTCCAGTTTATTTCTTCTTATAAACCCAATTCTCTCCTTCTCATACCCATTATATTCGTATAAAATTGAATTGAATTTCAACAATTTTTGAATTTTTTTGTAAATTGAATTTCGTATAAAGTAGAGACCTATCAATTTTGTTTGATTTTTGGTGTTTGGCACCAGATTTTTATTTTTTATTTTTAACGATTCATTTTTAAAGAATTACTACAACAATAGTTTTTAATCTACGTATATTTGCTATGTATTAAGTATTTCAATATTAATTTCAGATTTTAATGTTGGTCAGATAGAATAAAAAATTATATAATCTTTCAGGCTTCCGCGGCCATTGTCGTGTACAACACTTCCAACCATACAATCCCCATAGATCTGAAGATTCCTTTTGTCCACGATATAGCAAAGCTCCGGTACAAGAAATTCCATAGCAGGCTCGCCCTTCATCCTAATCCTTTCGCCCAAATTCTTTCCTCCACCACACTTCCAAGCAGTCCTGCAAGGCGATTGAAACGTCGTTACCCCTGTGACCTTCTAGGTAACTAATGGTAGTTGTCGCTGGATAACTAACCATTCATGACCATCACGTCATTGTTTATATCACCTCCTAGTTTATTTACTTGTTACATATTTATTTATGTAATTGTAAATTATTTAATAAAACAATTAAAAGAAAAACTTTTATAAAATAATCGTTCCATTGCCAACCGTTCTTTCCTCCATATCCAAGTTATTTAAGTATTTAAAAAATAATATAATAATACAATAATATAATATAATAATACAAAATTATAAATTTCATTCGGACAATTTCAATAAAAACCAGTAAGATTGCATTTTAAAAATTACAGTACAAATCTCTAACTGATTATTTACTACTGAAGTAAATAGAAAGTTATTTTTTAAGGCTACATGAAAATATAGGATCGGACAAACTTCAAAATATTACACTTTGAAACAGAGCGTTTAATATGTTTAACATTATGAGAGAAGAAACTCAATATGAGACAAGCACTAAGATGATCACAGAGAGAGATCCGAGTAATCAATGATTTTAAAACCATGAATAAAATGTAGCATACTATATGGACAATAGTTTTGTAAAGTTATGCTTTGGAATAATATATTTTTTTCTCCTCCAGAGAGATTGAAGTATACTTCTTCGATAATGCTGATGTTAGCATATCTCTTTATTTTTTTTTTTCTATCTTTTTAAAAAATTGTTTGTAAAATGCCGTACATGCCATAGGTGGACAGATCTGTGTGTGTATGTATGTATGTATATACATATGTATGTGTATCACTAAACTTAACAACTTTAGATCTCACTACAAAGATAGAGCAGAAAATGTTGCTGTGAATATATATATATTCAGAAAGTTGTGTAGTGGTTCGATACATTCGTGTCTGAGAGTTCATTTTTATAAAAATACTAAGGAGAAAAAAAAAATCACAGTACAATATGGAAAACTCCATGAAAATCTTGTATTATCTATACAAATTATCTGTTTATACAGCTCAACTCAACTATTATTATACTTTGCTTGCATTGTTTGCTTGTAATAGTAATTTGATATTTTTTTGTTGATTGCGTCAAATATATATTGACACTATTTCATTCCTGAATTTAGAAAAATAATATTATATTTGTTTTTCCACTAGCAGGTCGTCCAGATAAAATTCTGACTAATTATTATGTACATTATTCTTTGGAATTGTTGGAAATTTTTTTTTAAAATACTAGAAAAATATTGATTCTTTTTTTTTTAATAAAAAACGAAATAGCGACAAATATTTGATCACACTATTTCATTGACAAGCATTTCATTACTACACTAATACTACTGAAGAAATAAAGTGTAATTTTATTTAAGTTTTTTTTGTGTCCACATTTTGCAAATTCGATTTATGTTATTGAATGGGGGAGCTTTTTGAAATGTATCATGATTGTTTTGTAATGTTGGTAAAACATTGTGGCACATTTTATCTATCATCGTTGCATTTCAGGTTTTCGGCAGCCATTATTCACTATATCTAGGTCATTTTAAAAACTGAAAAGTTGTCCCTTCAGTAAGAACAGTCAGCATAATTTTAATAGTTAACACTTTCCATCATCAAATGTAAACACAATTTTCTGAGAATTGACGTCATTAATGATGAACTGGGATAAATATAAAATATTAATAAAGTAATGTCTATAATTTCAGGCAGACTTAATGTCCAACTACCAAATTAGATGTCATGGACGGGGACCGAAAGCATTTACTTTATCATAAACA